>OZ024690.1:2125027-2299443 GCA_964016905.1 Perithous albicinctus
TCAGTCCTCTTAAGATAGTGTAACGTTTAAATTCACTCATTACGATATAATATTTAAGTTATCGTTTCAACAATGTCACTCTACTGCCGAGGTGATGGTCACTTTCCATCACCCATGTCGCAGTTTCTGACAGGCATATCGCCGATTCTGTCATCATCGAGTACCCAGGTTCTGATCCTTATGTCGAACTTTAGGACTATCATAACCGACCCGTGCACAAAATATCCGGGCGGCCGTGACACAGCATAGGGCTTTGTTAATTTTTGTTAGTGCTTCCACAAAAGGTATCCATGCTAGGGCCGCGTTACAACCCATAAAGGCTCTCCTAATATCATTCTAGATTCAAATCGGACCACCCAGATGGGATCCCAGTAAGGACTCCTCAATAGGCCCCGTTTGTATTTTGCCATAGCTTTCAGAATAGGATTTCCATATTAGGGCCATGTTGTGCAACTCATAAAGGCTTCCCTAATACCATTCTAGACTAAAAAAAACAAACTAAGGCCTTATTACAACCTGTAAGCACTTCCCTAAAAATCAGTCACTCCGAGTACTTATCCTCCGGATCGGTCCGGCGGTCACCATTCTAAATATGCAGTGTCATTTAGAATGTCAGTTTTTTTTAGAATGTCATTTAGTGTCAGATATATGTAGTTTAGTGTAGTAGATAAGTCATCCATCTAAGTATTGGCCGACAGGTTCAACCAAGCGGTTACCCATCTCTCTCGGTTGACTCTTCGACACAACCCGCGGGACGTGCAGGGGCGCCAGATGGGGCGGGTGAAGGGAGGGGACTGGGGGCTCAAGCCCGAAAGTCCCCAAAGGGTCTCTCAATCCCAAATTTTTTTGAGGGGGGCATTTAGAAGACGTCCTGTAAAGAACAGACCAAATTTACACGGGCAAAAAACGGACTGATATGAACAAATAATTAATATAATCACGCCCCTTCGAAAAAGTTCACGGCTCGAAAATCTCGAAATATCGCTGTCCATTGTCACGGCTTTATTCGTGCTGTGATTGGTCGTCTCTGTCATCAGACACACTGGTGTCGAGACCAAGTTCATGTATTGAAATGACTGAAAGAAACCTGGGCGCTTAAACGCCCGGGATCGTTTAGTAAAAGAGCGCTGCAGCGCCCGTTCAAATAAAATGTTTACAAAAATTAAAAACCTCCCGACTGCAAAAGTTGCTTAATTTGGTTGCTTTTCTGAAGGAATATGTAGTATTACAGTACAGCAAAATTACGTTAATGCTTGGGAACCTTGGAAAATCCGGTGGCTGAAATAGTGTGGATTGTCCCATATACTATTTTATAGTTTTTACGTATCTTGAACTCCTTTAGTGATGTTCACATATTGGTAAGCTGTAACAATTACTGCGCTGGGAATCTCATACGGGCATGACAATCATGCATACAATAGAGTATGCGATATTCTCTCGACACTCTCGATCTCGCTGTGTGGGCAATGGCTGTTGCGACCTAAACGGATGCACAATGTATAACGGAACGACTATGCGAGGACGTCGACGCAACTCCCAACAGATTAACGTGACTCGAGACCCACGCCCCGTGCAAATTATACTGCGATCATACTGTACTTCTATTATGTGCATAGAATACTTTACGCAAGTTCCATCCGATGACTCGACAACTTAGTTTACAAGGTTGTCTCGGTGCGATGACTTAAACGATCATCTCCAACGATCTTCGCGTGCCCTTCAATGGCTTTCCCTTTATTCCACACGCCCTGTGATAATGCAAGGTGGACATGACTGTAGAGAAGATCTCCTTATCTAAAAAAAAATCTGCGATGATACGTTCCATACAATACATGTAAAGAAAGATGGTGAACAGCTCCCAGGCGAAAAAAAATCTATAACTCACTGGGTCATATCAACAACAAATAACATTTTTACAACATGCGATTCTCCAATTCCGTAAAAATCGGTTGTTTTCTATAGAGTTTTTGTTGTCTAAGTTTGTACAATAAATTGCAACCTCCTAAAAAAAAATAGTTAATTGTATTTTTTCCTATAAACTTTAACTATTTTTTTATTTAATACAACTTTGTAGGTCAGGTACCAAAGTCAATAGATATTGTAAGTGATTTGACGTAATTTGTTGTAATATATTGAAAAGCTACAATTTTCAATGGGATTTTACAACATTCTATAAAGTTTGTTGATCATAGACTGAAATTCGCGCATAAGAAAAGGTCGCAATCAAGAGGCATTGTACGTGGCAATTGCTTGTGAAAACTACAACCTAGTAGAGAATGAAACAACTTTCCACATTTCGGCTGAAATTTCAACGAATTAAAAGATATAATTATAAGTTACTCGTAAATTCTTATAGAAAGTACAAGATTCTACGACAAATTATGAACTTGACAGCATGTCATTGAAACTGAAAGGAGAGGTTTAAGAGGCATTATTTTTTGTAAATTCTTGTAGAAACTTACTATAGATTATAAAAAAAAATTTCAACTTAACCGCAGAATTAACAAATTCTAAAGAATAATTATGGCGCAGTTACACATAAATTGCTGCAGAAATTACAAGATTCTACAACTAGTTACGAGATTGTAAAACATTTGATGGAAATAGAAAAGGGGATTTGATTATGTACAACTATATAAAAACATTCGACAACTCAGTCGAAGGATTAACTTAGCTGAAGAAAATATTTTCAATGAACTACAACTTCCTATGAATAAGTGCGAGATTTCGAGGTTCGGCACTCAACCGCTAGATGCCCTCTTTGCGATTACCTCCCTCGCAAATGATCGTTATGAGACGAACCTACAAAGCGCCCAGCTCCTTTACGTTAATGAAGATTATTATGATGGCAATATCCAGCTGGTTGAAAATGCGAAACCCACCATTTCTGGTAAGTGAACAATCAAAAACCATGTTCCAAATATCACACTTGCTCGTCATTGTATCTTTCGGGTAATTTCCCATAGGGTCTTATAGTCTTAACAAATCTTTGCATACCAAGTTGTACTGGGCGTAGTCATTTGATCTATTCTTTAGTAAAACATTGTAGATATGGCGTAGTTCAAGCATAAGAAGTTGTAGACTTTTTCTGCTAGGGCGGATATAATAGATTTGGTAAAACAAAATGTGATTAAAAAATATAAGAACGTTATGAGATGTATATTGGATTTGCGCATTAGTTCAGTTTAATGTCGTCATTTTTTAATAGATTTGTTGGCAGGCAGTCTTGAGTGAAGAATTAGTAGATGATGAGTGGCTTCGATCGACTAACTCCCAGTCGATGAGAGGGTTAAGGGAGAAAATAAAAAAGTCCCAATTACAACGATTCAGTCCTTACTGCGAACCCTCTTCAGATTTAATATCCTGGACAAAAATAATACGAAATGAAAGTGTGTATGGTCACAGTAAAAAAATATACAAAAGATATCCACAATTAGTAAATATAAGTAATCAATATAGAACAAATAATAGAATACATTATAAATTAACAATGGTGGTTCTTATTTAAACATGAAAGTACTAAGTTATCCATTATATAACTAGTGACGACGACGCATGAAGTCATTAAGAAAAGTTAGGCGCTTTAACATCATTATAAATTATAAGGTTAGAGTGAAGTAAAATACGAATTACGTAATAAATAATATTATGCAAACTTATTGATAATTATTTGAATAGAAACAATTTTTCAATTAAAATAGGAGTAACTGGTTTTACAGAATCTATTTTTTAATACTCATGGTCGATGAATAGAATTAATGCAAAACCTCAATTGTAGGGTTGATAGGGTTGATGCCGTTGTAGGGGTGCAATGATAATTAAATACGATGGTGAGATTCTGGAGAGTTAATGTAAGCGAGATGGAGAATTTAAATTTAAATATTAAAAGTTATGTGTCTAGGGAAAGCGCCAAGTAACCGAAATGTAACCAAAAAAAATTGTAATTGGGACTTTTTAATTTTCTCCCGTACCTCCCTCATCAACTAGAAGTTAGTCGATTTAAGCCACTCATCGTCCACTAAGTCGCCAATTTCTAAAATGATTTTTTATTTTAAGACAATTTTATCATAGTTGTTAATTTAAAATTTAACCTTCTTGAATGCATCTATCTGGAACCATCAAATCTATTTTTTCACTTTCGACTGCCCGGCGGGAAAAATATGTGGGTTATGCATTTAGTGGTGATCAGCTGATCGATGAGATGTTGAAATCACAAGAAGTGGTTTAATCAAATTTGCCACATCAATTACGAAAGTAAATAACCTGGTTTTTAGATATATTCCAGTACGATAAAATATTTATTTTACCGCCATTTGTCAACTCCAATAAATCTATCATTTGCGGTGAACTAATATTTCATATGTTCAATTAGACTTAATGAACCAAAGTGCCCATACTAATAAATAACATACTAATAAATAAAAAATAAATTTGGTCATATACATATATTTTTATTGTCAGTACTGTTCTCGGCTAAACCGCATATCAGAATAATATAAGAATGGCCGCGACTTATGAACAGGCTGAAATTTGTAAATTATTACTTGTGTTCGATTTTTCCTTCTGAAATTATTATTTATTTATTTTCTCATAAGGTAACAAAAAAAGGTCAAAAGCTATGAGCTAATATTACATTTTAAAAGAATTTCATTTCTGAGAGTATTAAATTATAACAATGGGTTTTTAAATAATTCATTGACTCACGATATGATTTTAAATAATTAATCTTTTAAATTATAATCATCCGATTATTAACGTAATTACACTCGGGCAACGTCTTCTTCTGTATTAGCAAAGGTCCATATAGTATATCATTTTTATTTTTATTTATAGAGTAGGAAGTGAACTTGTCGTCTTTTCATATGTAACTGAAATTAGGATTGAACATTTATTATGATGTTTAGGAGACGTCTCCCCGCTTTAGTGACGTCAATAACGAAATTCTTATAATTCAAATAATTAGTTAATTAAACTCATATTGCAAATTATTTTACAATTTTTTTATTTATTTCTAATAAAAATATGATAGGCGTGGAATTAATGCTACGTGTCGCTCCTGAGTGTACATACATGCAGTGGCATTAAGCCTCGTGATTGCCGAACGACCCTGCAATGGCCAGGTTCCAACCTATTGATTCCGCACGTTGATGCCGATCAGTCGTCATTATCTCCCCTCATAAGATATCAGTACCAATAGCTGCAGCACATCAGTCAGCTTCACAAAGTAAATCCGATGCAAAGTGCAGTCTAGGAAGGGATAAATAATAACAAGATGAAAGACGTAATAGTGCGTCGAGACGTTAGCACCGAGTCGCCAGGGGACACAACACACACATGTCGAGCACATTGACTTAATGCTAATAAGAGACCTCGGTGGTCTGTCTGTGGGTATGTCGGGGTGAGAGCGAGAATGTTTGGCGTGTCCTGCCCCGCCCATCTGTGTCCAGTATACCAAGAGCAAGAGATATATCCAGCCAGAGAATAGACAATAGGGCCTTCCTATAAAAGCTGGAGCAACCTGGCTACTTAACAGCACATCATCGACATCCGTCAGCAACAGCTACCGCAACCACAGCAGTGAATTCGACGTATTCTCTCGAACGAAATCCCAATAATCATCAACAATGTGCAGTCAGGTAGCAATCTTGTTGGTAGCGAGTGTTGCGGTCGCATCAGCTGCCCCGTCCGGACTTTTGGGTTATGGAGCCGCATTGGCCGGACCCATTTTGGGACCTGCCGCTTTGGCCGGACCTGCGGTTGGACCTGCTTCACTTGCCGGACCATCTGTCGGACCAGCTAGAATCTCAGGAGCCGTTGACGGTGGCGCTGTTGTCACTGGCTCGGTTGCTGGCCCGTCCCTTGTTTCCGGTAGCGTCGTAGGAGGCACCGCTGTTCTTGGACACGCTGGTCTGGGATTGGCTGGACTCGGATATGGTGCAGCACCCGCTTTGGGACTTGGATTTGGTAAGATTTTGACAAAAACCAATTATTTTAGCAAAATCCGCTGAAAAGGGGGTTTGATTTAAATTACATAACCTTCAGATTTAAATGATTTCTCTTTTACAACTTGAAGTAGCCTGCACTAACTTGGGACTAAATTTTAGATGGCTAGGTCTAGAATTCTCATTTTCATTTAACATTTTTAGCTGGTGCTCACGGCGCCGTTCTTGCGGGACCTTATGGTGCCGCCCTATCTGGACCCGCTGTAGGACCTGCGGCCATAGCTGGCCCCGTGGCTGCCCCTGCAGTCGTTGCCGGACCCTCTGGTAGCATCGTTTCTGGTTACGGCGGTTACGGTGGTGTGTCTCGTGGATATGCCGGAGGACACTGGTAATTCATATCACCGCCCTGTAAAGAAATTACCACAAGAACCTCGACTGATGATTAACGTATAACGACCTCTTAGACCTCAGCAAGCACTTCGACCACGTCATGATCTCGTTCATTATACCGCTATAGTACCTCACAATCCAAACAGCATTTCTTGCTTTTGTGTTGTTTATTTTGCGTGTACATAACGAAAATGTTACACTACTATACGAATGTATTCCCACATAAAATAATAAATGCACACTGCTGTCAAAAGTAATTATTCCGTTGTATTATTTGATTTATATCTAGATCATAACGAATGTTTTAATCAAGGATTCCCAAAAAAAATCCTTTTCCCGTTTCTCTATTATATTGGCATCTTCGTTCACCTCGAAGCTTTTAATGTGTTATGAAAATCCAATAGCATAAAAAGAGTTCCTAATAATTATTTTTGATGAAAAAGTTATATGTGGCCATTCGCATGAAAAAGGCCCACTTTATTGATTCCAATTTTCGAGATATACGGATGTTTCCGCCAACTGTTATAACTGATAATTCTTTTTTGTAGAATAATTCTTGAACACGTGCTGCGCCGAAGGCGGGTCCACATCACTTCGGCGAAAAACCATTCGGCCGATTTGTCGTTTTGCCAAAACACACATTTTGCTGAATCATCATTGAATCGTCGGATTACTGAAACTTAATAATGTCACATTATTTAGTTTAACAATACCACATTATTACATTTCGGCAATTTTGCGATCGACAATGTGTCGTTCAACAAAACTACGATTGGTATGAATGATTTTTCGAGAAAATAATGTAGTCCTGCCGAAGGCATATATAATTTTATTAAAAACTTAATTACAAGTTTATTATTCTGGCTTAAGAAAAAAAAAAAGAAAAAGGGCCAACTCTGTCGATGTACCAGAAAATCAAGGATTTCTATAATTGTGGTCACCCGACTTACCTAAAATTTGGGACACGGGAGTTTGTAGATTTTCTGATTACAATACAAATATGGTCGAACAGAGTAAAAAAAATTATTCATTTTGATACATAAGGATTTTTCTTAATGAGCAAATCGATATCTGAAAACCACCGTTTTTTGAGTCATTCTAATGATTGCACAAATCTTATACAAACTCTAATGTATTTTTTTACTTGAAAATTCAATGAAAATATATAATTTTACCTACTCTCTTTTCGTTCGGGACGAAAAACAATCTACAACAATTCTAATCATCGAAGAATATGAAGTCTGTGCAATAACGTGAAACGACTCCAAGCACATCTTTAAAAATCCATTTTTATTCGCGTTTCAACTATCAGGGTGATACAGCGATGCGTGAAATGGCGAAGTAATGGAAACTCGTCGAGAATTTGCAGAGATTTAAGGCGACAAATCCCACGGTACTTGTCCCAGGTCTCACCCTTGCGGGTAATACCTTCTTCAACATTATACGTGTATATCCTCCTATATCGTAGTATATATATATGTATACATGACGACACTAGCGCCAACTAACGCACACTTTCTCAGTACAATAGTAAATCTTTAAGACTCATATATTGCCACAGATACAGCAGTATATACTATTCAATAGTATTGGTATGTATCGTATCTGACGTCTATTTCGAGGTCCATTGTGCAGACAACGGGAGGTCCAACAGTAGCAAGGCGATACCGTGAGTCTGCAGTAATTGTCGGAAATTGCTTTAACGCCAGTCCAATCAGTCGAGTATTCTCTGTGTGACGGAAGACGAGAGGAGCACGGAAGAGGCTACGACGCTGCGAAGCTCACTGAGCTTGGTATGTTGGTGGAGTGTGGTACGCGGCGGCGAACCCCGACCCGATATCATATATCTATAGTATATGAGCTTTTCCTTCTTCTTTGTCAAGCGACGAAGCGAATGAACGAAGTCCGCCTTCCGTCATTCTCTGGGCTTCGTCTCTGCTTTCTGTGTACCGTTAGCTTCTTCCTTTTCCACGTTGTCGACGCGACGGCGCTTTAATCTCCGTTTTCTATCAGTCCCGCTACGAAATCCGTGACGCGCACTGCAACGCATCGGGTATTCCTGATGCACCGACGTTCGGATGGAGCTCCGCACCCAAATTACAACTTTTCCGAACACGTGATGCATATATACGGCTCTCGTACACTAGCATTCGACATTCGAGGAGATAAGAAAAGTATGTGAAAAAAAAGAATGAAGATAATTTTGTGTCGTGCAGTCCATGAATTACGAACTGTCGTCCTGGTTCTAACACTCGAGTTATATAGGTAGATTGGTAGGTCACGAAAGTTTGCAATTCGGGAATATTTCAGAACAAAATCGAACTGCGTGACGAATGAACTTATGGTAGAAATGTATATTTCGTAGCAAAATATTACAAAATTTCAGTGAACTATTCAGAATATGAATCAGAAATACTATTGTAAATAGGGTTTCCGAACCTACACCGGGAAGGTGTCTATATAAAACCACACCGCAATCGTAGAGATATTAAGCGGCATAGGGATAGATTAGGGGAGGGGGGGATCGAGATCACTGGGAAATACCGATCACCTTAGTTTTGCTTCCTCATAGAAGAAGCTCTGTTTTCATGAAAAACATGTTTTCCGAGATTTTCATGTCAGTATACTCTGAATAGTCTGAAATATCGGGAAAAGTTGTTTAGAAAAAGAGTGCGGTTGTGCTCGGGAAATATTCAACTGAACCGTCTCAAATTTTTGCCGTATACAGTACAGTTAAATGTTTCTGTGGTATATATTTCCCAAAAATTGGTTAAGGCATTTTGATTTTATTGGACTCTTAAGATTTTGAATAATGTCTATTATTACTCCAACATGAACAAATTTCCAGCTCTCAGGCTGGAAACTTGGCACAAATCGATACAGTAGTTAAAATTTTATAGAAATTTGCATTTCCGTTTTTTTAGATGCTATAACTCGAGAGCGGTTCAAGAAACTCATCTAAAATTAGGAATAAAACTTACATAGAGCGCGCCAATGTTTATTAGTACAGTTAAACCGAAATCGATACAGTAGTTAGGATCTTATAAAAATTTGCATATTCGAAATTTTTTTGTAAACGTTGTAACTCGGAAACCTCGAAAATTCTGAGATATCAACATACTTCCGAGTAAAGGTAGCTTTGTGAATATTAGAAAACAATGAGGAAGCAATGTACAAAGTTTTACTTTGCATCTTTTTTAATCGATTTATTAATTAATACTACACTTAGCACACAAACGAATAACGACACAGTGAACAACGTGAAAAGGCCAAAACGTTCAACATGAACCCATGATTCTGCATGTTCCAGAATACACAAGCTGGGGCAACTGGTTAGCTGTCATCACCACGTTCCTTGTTGTTTTAGCATGGACACGTGTTAAGGTAATACTACTGATTGTAGAAAATGGAAGAAATCCTAACATCATCGGTGATGAGCATGAGATTCACACGAGAATAAATTTAACGAAACCATTTCTGTCAATTTAAGACCGTAAGAAGCGCTAATATAAACACTATAATGTGAAACACCAACAAAAAGTCCATTCCAATAATGCTTTTCACCGTGGATTCTTAAAAGTGTATCAACACATGTAAATTAACAGATCGCCGGTATTTAGAGAGAAAACAAGACATTTCAAATGGCGATTCTGATGTTAATTACTCTTTAAATGAACAGTTTAACTTGTATATTGTCACGTCGAAGTTTCACTGGATACTGCATATTAAGAATGTAGTCATGAGGATTCGAACCGTTAATTTGAAATAGGAGAGAGAAGGTGACGCATTTGCTTATAGAGGATAAACTGGACCTTATGCATAGGTCAGAAGGTGGTGCGTTCAATTATCAGAGATAACCATGCACTGTGCATAAATATGTTACAGATTTATCGGTAAACTAACGGTACAACTCAAGAAGAAGAAAAAAAGCATCTTGCGGACACAATCGAGGTTAGTGGGACGCTATAAAAGCTGATCAACGAGGGTAGGACAATACAGTCTTCAAGCTGAAGTTCATTTGATCACAGAAAGAGCACAACTAGAACAAAAGTCACCAACTATGAAATTCCTGGTAATTAAGTAATTGGATATAAAAAGTGAAAGAAAAAAAATGGAGTAATAGAAAATAATTGTTCTTATCGAGGTGGGTAAGGTAGCCAACTATAATAGAGTAATCTTGTCTGCAGATCGTTCTCGTTGCCGTGGTGGCTGTGGCTTCGGCTGCCCCCAGTGGAATTCTCGGTCTCGGTGGCTGGGTTAGTCCGGTCATCAGTGGTGCGAGCATCGTTGGACCACATATCGGCGCAACTGCCGTTGCTGGACCCGTAGCTGGTGGTACCGTGGTTTCTGGTGCTGTCGCTGGACCGACACTGGTGACTGGAGCTGTTGCTGGACCGTCGGCAGTGATCGGCTCCGTTGCAGGACCAACCCTAATTTCTGAGCCGTCTCTTGGATTGTCCGTCATCGATGGTAAAATCCGCGATACTATTAACTCATGAAATATGCATTTTCATTGAAGCTCTTTATTAGCCGTGTACACGGTGTAGATTTCTTTGTTAGCACGATAATTGTCGTGATTTTTCATGAATATTTTGTAAAGTTGGTACGTAAGTACAACAGATTTACACAAGATACATCTATCATGCAACGACGTTTGAGATTGTAATTGGCGCGAATCGGTTCAGAAGTACAAATTTTACAAGATTTTGAAAACTTTGACAAAATTTATTTTACGATATAATTTTCGTAAATTACGAGATATCAGGATGAAATTTTGCACATAAATGGACTACCATTAAATCACGTTAGGTGCCAAATTTGGAAAGAATCGATAGAGTGGTTCTAATGTTATTGCAATTTCAATTTTTTTGTTAAATGTCTTCAACGCTTCAACACATGTAAATTCTGAGATATCCGACTGCAGTTTTCCACGTAATCGCACGATTATTGCTTATCAATGATGACCATAGTCAAAGAAACGGTCGATATATTGGTAAATTTCGATTTTGCTTGATAAAAAAGAAAAAATAACTGCTGTCAGGGAAGAAAAAAATATTTGTTATTTTTTGCAGATTTAGCTTAAATTTGATTTTCGTATGGACTATTGAACAAGGTTGAACGTGGTTCAAATTTCATGACATTTTGCATTTTTTGAAAAATGTCTTTCAAGTTCAAACAAGACTACAAGGTAGAACCTAGTAAATTTCTTCCTCATTATATTGAATCTTTGATAAAGCTTTTTATTACAAAACTTCCTCTATGAGGAATCCAAATTTGAAATTCCAAAATTGAATTAACATACTTCCTCAGAGGTTCATTTTTTTAATAACTTAGGAATCTTACTTCATCACAGACTAAACTTTGCTTTCGTGATATATTTTCTTTCTTTTCGAAATTATTGTGTCAGGATACTATAAATGGTCCAAAACATCGAGAAAAATGGTTTAGAACTTTCTTTGTCAGACAATTTTATTTATAGTCATTTTCAGAAGATTGAATCACCTGTTCAGACTTTATTCGATTTTGAATTTTTCGGAATATATCTATGCGCGCTCTAGCTGCCTCAAAATGTTAGCTATCGAGATAAATAGTTTCTTTTTATAAGTAAATCAATGTTGAAAGACTTGAATTTGAGCTGAATCTATAAAATAACGCATATGTTAGAGCAAAACGGTAGTTTAGAATAACATTCAAAGTTATAATATAATAACATTGGAATATATTTGTTACCAGATTTGGTAGAAATTGGAAACGTAATCTGAATTTTATAAAACATTACATTTTTGTTCTTACAATAGTATTTTAATTTTTAAGATATAAGTAATAGTAAATGTTTTATCTATTTTATTAATTGTGGAAAGTGAGTAAAATACGATATATAAAAATAACATACTTAAAAAAAAATCAAAAACAAAGATGCAAAGTAAAACGTTAGAAAGTAGAAACGTTTGCACATTGCTTCCTCATTATTGCATTTTTACAAATCTACCTCTATGTGAAGCCATAATAAGAAAGGTAGAGTGGAGGTGGTTTTATAAAAATTCAAAAATAATGAGGTAGCAATGTGCAAAGTTCTACCTTGAATCATCATTTTTTATTTTCTTGACAAACATGTTTATGTACCTTCTATAATATAAGTCGTATATTTTAATTGAGTACACAAAATGAGATCTTTGCCTTCAAATGTTACAATCTTTTCTTTACTGCTCTAAAGTTGTTGCTTTTAGTGTAAAATTACAAGACTCATTTTTTTCTACGATTTTTATCTATTGCAAAAAAAATCACTTAAGCACTACTTGCTCGTACGAAAATTTTAAGCATAGACAGGGAGTACTGTGCACTTATTTCGATTTCTTTTCAATAATATTGAAATTTTGAAACCATAGAATTTGGAGGATTCTATGGCAATACCTCTGAACCGACACCTTTCAATCTGGTTCACTATTTTTTTAGTTGTTCACCTAAGCAAATGGCGAATGCAAAGATGGTAAACAAAAAAATTATTATTTTTTTTTAATTCGTTGGTAATTAAAAAATAGCGTACAAAAACAAAAACAAAGCTACACCCAGGTGAATAACAAAAAAGATTATGATCCTTATTGAAAAGGTTCAATTTGGGCACTATTGAATTGGCATAAAATAATCCAATACAGTGGCTTTAAAATGAGAAGTTTCTATAAAGTAAAAAAAAGATTAGTGCTGTTAATCTACATTAAACTAACTCGTTCAATTTTTAACAAATGTTTCTAAAGCAAATTCGCAAATAAGGAGACATTTAAACAAAATTTATACTCACCCCAAAACGAAAAAAATGCCTTCCTCTCTATACTTAAAGTGTTCGTTATTGCAAAAATTACGAACATACACGCAAAGTATTTTAGAGATTCATAGAAAAAACTCTAAGTCTCTCTATTTTTCTAGCTGGTTGGGGAGGTCACAACCATATTGTTGCTGGGGCTCATGTCGGAGCATCTGCAGTTATTGGACCCGATGCTGGCTCCGTTCTCGTTGCTGGACCTGGTGGTGAATCGATCTCCACTCACGGTTCCGGACATGGAGCTGTTATCGCCGGAGCACATGGTATCCATGGCCTATGGTAGACACAATAGAAAGGAATCAACTTTCAGTATAATTCTCAATGTCGTCCCGAATCCCGAAAAAAACCCTGTTTTATAACCCATCCTGTCTTTCAAAATAAATCAAAAGTTTTATGACCATCTGTAAAAGTATTCAATCTTCCTTTCATCTACCGTTAAAAAGAAGCTATAGGGGAAAGGTGGCCAAAACGTGCACAGTGAGCAACATTAGTTTTCTCGAAGGTTCGAATGCCAAAGAACCTGATTAAAGAGAATGTAATAAAGTCTTGAATTAGATGTCGTGAATCCTAAATAATCTTAAGTAAGTTGTTAAGCAAGCACGTTAAAAACAATTATTAATTTCAGCTATTGGATAAATACTATATTGCGTTACTAGGCCGGAAAATGCGTGATTTTCTCCGAGGATAAGTTTTTTTTCACCACGATCACGAAGTGAAAATCAGCATCGTCGGTGGTGCTTACGATACTTTTTTTTCGACTACGCTGAAATAGCCGAGGTTCGAGTTAGCCCATGTCAGCGACGGGGTCCAGGGTCGAGACGGGGGGAGGGGGAGGGGGGGGGGGGATTTACTGTAGCCCCCAGTGCACAAATATACATTTTTTATTTGAAAAAAAAAAGAAGGAAATTCTTAAACTTTATCAATATAAACTTTCACTTTTATGCTTTAGCATACAAAAACAAGTAACTAAATATTTCAGTCTTTTTATAATATAATATTGACTAAACGTCTTCGTATCTCTGTCTCTTTTCTTTCTCTCGCTCTAAATTCGACTCGCGCTCAACTCGCTCTTAGTTTTTCACCAACACGACGAACACTCATTCTCGCACGTCATTTCTCGTTTCATTTTTGTGTGTCATTCTTCAAGCATGTCGTGTTAACGCTACTAGCGCCACTTATAATGCGGCTTTTTAAACGCGCAGAGATAATCTTTAATACAATTTGAATTAATAAGAAATGAAATAAGTTTATTTTACGTCGCAGGGCAGGAATAGGCCATTTTTGCCCCGCACGACAGGAATAGCTTCTTTTCGCCCCGGCGGGTAGGAGTTGTACAAATCGGCGCATGCGCACTGGCATATTGGGTCAGAACCGGCTACTTTCGGCCTTAATTTCAAACTCGAAACGAGGCTATTGTAATCGCTAGTGCAGACGGGGAAAAAAGATATTTCGCTGCCCCGAAAAGTTTAATTCCTTCAGATAACTTCACATTTATCAATCATCAATGATTCTCGACTTATGTGATTCTATAGTTCTATGCGCATCGAATATTACGTGTGTTTCAACATTTTAGTTCATTAAACAATATATCTAAATGATAAATCGTTTCTGAAGGTAGTGGGAGACAATGAGCAACTTCAATGCGGGGTATATTGGAATGGTAAGTTGAATTAGATGTCGTCAAACCTAATTACCCTTAAGTAACTTGTTAAACAAAAGTGTTAAAAATAATTGCTGTTTTTGGCCGTTAAAAGATGAACACTTCTCTCCTGAAAAAGGTTTAATGCCTAACTCCACATTTTTTAATCATTGATTAATCATCTCGACGTATGTGATTTTTTAATTCTTTGTACATCAAATCGAACTAATGTTTAAACATTCTATTTTGTTGAATAATATATTTCAATGATACATCTGTTCAATATATATATATTTAATAACTTATTTTGTTGATTGTAGTAGCGACCACTGTATATAATAGGTAGGTAGGTAGCGGCAATGAAATGGTCAAAGATTTATTCTTATTTTCTTTTCGACGTTTCGACTCCTGTCCGAGTCCTCATCAGGATGTTTTTATTATTATTGAGCACTGTAACAATATTTTTTCCATACTTTTTAGTAACACTGTTTTCCTACTTTTTTCTTTTTCTCTACTTGTATATCATTCTATGTGAGTCTATACAATTTCTATCATGGGTGTCTTTTATTCTGATATTTCTGCTCTATTTTTCTTTTAAAAATTAATAATTCTATAATTTTGATCATTGTAATGGCTTTAACATAAATAAAATTATTTTGTGTGGTTTTACCTTCCTTCGATATCTTTTGTCAATCTTATAGTTACGTTTTTGTCTTATATGTTAACATGACTTTGTTACTTTTTTCTTTTGTAGAGATTAAATATGGTTTTTTATAATAAATTTTTTTAAAAAAATAATATAATTAACTCACCGATAGTTTCTTCTCACTACATATTGTTATTTTGTTTCTGTTGTTTCTTTTTTGATTTTAATTGATTTAATTTTGAATTCACCTTATTTTTGGTCTTGCGCGATTCGTTCACGTGGAATAATTAGTAGGTTAACCACATTGTCCACCTCTTATATTTTAATTTTCAGACATTAATTATTCATCTTGGTTGAGTGATAAAAAATTTTTTTTTAAATAATATTTACTATTATTGTAGAGATATTTTTAATCTAGTGTGATTTAAAACTTTTTGTAATTTGAAATATTTTTATGTTTTAACCCATAATTTTTGCTGTGATATATTTGAATTGTGATGACCGTGCTTTCTTTTGGAGTGAGATGGTTAGTTTTGTTAACTAACCATCTCACTCCAAAAGAAAGCATGGTCATCACAATTCAAATATATCACAGCATAGTTTTGTTAACTAACCATCTCACTCCAAAAGAAAGCACGGTCATCACAATTCAAATATATCACAGCAAAAATTATGGGTTAAAACATAAAAATATTTCAAATTAAAAAAAGTTTTAAATCACACTAGATTAAAAATATCTCTACAATAATAGTAAATATTATTTAAAAAAATTTTTTTTATCGCTCAACCAAGATGAATAATTAATGTCTGAAAATTAAAATATAAGAGGTGGACAATGTGGTTAACCTACAAATTATTCCACGTGATCGAATCGCGCAAGACCAAAAATAAGGTCAATTCAAAATTAAATCAATTAAAATCAAAAAAGAAACAACAGAAACAAAATAACAATATGTAGTGAGAAGAAACTATCGGTGAGTTAATTATATTATTTTTTTAAAAAAATTTATTAGAAAAAACCATATTTAATCTCTACAAAAGAAAAAAGTAACAAAGTCATGTTAACATATAAGACAAAAACGTAACTATAAGATTGACAAAAGATATCGAAGGAAGGTAAAACCACACAAAATAATTTTATTTATGTTAAAGCCATTACAATGATCAAAATTATAGAATTATTAATTTTTAAAAGAAAAATAGAGCAGAAATATCAGAATAAAAGACACCCATGATAGAAATTGTATAGACTCACATAGAATGATATACAAGTAGAGAAAAAGAAAAAAGTAGGAAAACAGTGTTACTAAAAAGTATGGAAAAAATATTGTTACAGTGCTCAATAATAATAAAAACATCCTGATGAGAACTCGGACAGGAGTCGAAACGTCGAAAAGAAAATAAGAATAAATCTTTGACCATTTCATTGCCGCTACCTACCTACCTATTTAATAACTTATGTTGTAACGAAAAATCATAAAGCAAAATTTCATAACCAATATATCTATGAAATATAGCCTCACTTTCTGTTGACCAACCTTGTCCCATGTTTTACATTAATTGGCAATTTATGCGCAGTCGCATGGCTCATTGTAGCCGACTGGTGGGTTGCAATGAGCAATTTCCAGAAATATTGACAAACGAACTTTTTATATATACTCGACAAGTTTATACTGATTATTGCGATTTCCGTATATGCCTAAAGAATTATAAAAATCGATGGGGAATTTATTTTTTGACATTACCCTTTTGGTAAAAAGATGTAACGAGGCCTTTCGCATGCCGCATTTATAGATGCAATTTTCTGTCCTTCACCGTTTCCCGCGATAAAGCTGGTCTAGCCAACAAACTGTGATAAGCCGGAGACAGCAGCAAAATTAATAAAAGTATAAAGCTTAGGGAGTACTGTGGGTCTTTAGTCGGATCAATTAAACAACTATAAGAAAATCCGAAAATAAAATTAATTGTCTTTTTTTGTATTCCTTTTACTTGCGATCCCTCGGGGATGAGCGTGAAAGAGAGAGCCGAGATGTGGGACCCTCTTTCATTCATGGCTGAAGAAATCCAAGCGTGGCAAGAATGCCACACGCCACGGTGAAGAAGAGAGACGATGTTCTCGAGAACATACCCTGCCCGAATATTCGTTGGACATCGAAAAACTCGTGACCAGGACGAGGGGAATCGTTGCATGGGTAGTACATTTCGATACTACCCGCACTGAAGTTGCAACTCGGCAAAAAGATCATCTCGCGACGCGCAAATAAGGCGCGCCGAATATATCGAACATTCAATCCTTGCGATTAGTACAGATAGTACCGGTACGTGCGGAGGAAACGTCTTCCTGTTCCCTGCGAACTACCGTCCTGCGAATTGTTCTGGCGATTTTAGTTACCGTTCATTACGTTACCGTATTAGTCGCGTATTAGTCGAATTGATTTCAAGGAAAGTTGTTAGGTCGT
Organism: Perithous albicinctus; assembly: GCA_964016905.1. Taxonomy (NCBI): domain Eukaryota; kingdom Metazoa; phylum Arthropoda; class Insecta; order Hymenoptera; family Ichneumonidae; genus Perithous; species Perithous albicinctus. The sequence continues at coordinate 2,142,921 of OZ024690.1, forward strand.
TTTGGGATTAAATAAGGTGGGTGGAAGCGCCTTTTCGGTTAAAGTGCTTTTCCAAAGGGTGCCGCGAAAATTGATGATTCATAATTTAATAGTTTTTTTTTGTCATAGAAAGTTACTGGCTTTCCGCCGACCACGAGGCGAGACGCAACTCCTCCCGTCAATTGTTGCCTACCGAAATACGGTAGATAAGACTGTGGGTTTAACGTACAAAACATCGAGTTTTTTATTTGGAATAATATTTTTTTTCTTGCTCCACGAACCGAATGTACCGTCTTCCGGGCCGTAGTTTCGGCTCGGAAGAGCGACTTTTGTGGCTCCCGCTCTCTCTTTTGTTTTCTGGTTTATGACGTTTTTATGTTTGGTGTCGTTTGCTCGCGTATGCGTCAACAGTCATTTCATTACTTTTAAAATCTTTCTTCAGTTAATTTCTTTAGCTAACCTAAAAGTGAGTGTATCAAGAAAAATGGACGACTCTTCGTCTGAAGGTTCTGTCGACGAAGAAGAAGTTTTAAGAAATTTTGACGAGGAAGCGAAAAAAAAATAGTATAAAGTGAAACCTACCCTAAAAAATCTGCTGATCGGTACCTGCTAGTTTATAATACTTATAAAAAGTGGCTAGAGGAAAACAAAAATTCTTTATCAACTTCAGAGGAAAACAATTTAATTGTTTATTTTGAAGGCCTTAAAGTTAAACTTAAGCCACCTACATTATGGAGCATATGGAGTATGTTAAAAAAAACTTTAAGTGTAAAAGAAAATATTAATACTAATAATTTTTTTTATTTAAAAAGTTTGATTAAAAGAAATAGAGTAAAGGTTATATACCAAGAAAAGCTTTTGTTCTACGGTGGGACCAACTAATTAAATTCATGAAAGAAGCTCCAAATGATTCATTTCTAGCCATGAAGGTAATAGTTGTTTACGTACTTGCTTCTTAAATAAGTTATTTTGTTGCTGCCGTTTAATAATTTTTTTTAAAAATATTTATAGGTCATACTGATTTTTGGAGTCTGTGGTTGCCTGAGATGTGACGAAATTACAAATTTGAAAGTAGGAGATGTGGGAGATTTGAATGATAAGTATTTAGTATCAATAAGTCGCAACAAAAATGACTATGCTGGACAATTGATAATTGGAAATCTGTCCTACGACATAGTGAAAAAGTATATATCATTGAGACCCCCCGAGAAATTCAGTGACAGATTTTTTATTAAATATACGAAAGGCACATATAGTCGACAAGCAATTGGAAGGCACATGCTAGGAGCAGTACCGGAAAAAATCGCCTCTTATCTGAAGTTACCAAACTCAAATAGATATACAGGGCACTGCTTCCGAAGAACGTCAGCTTCTCTACTGTCTAATTCCGATGCAAATATGCAAATGATCAAGCAGCTGGGGAGATGGCGTTCTGATATAATAGCATAAGGGTACATAGAAAACACCATTCACAATAGAGAAATGATTTACAATGGTGTCATTCAAAAAACAACAGCGGATATTCAAGCAAAATAATTTAAAAGTGTCAACCAAAGAGGTACAAATATTATAAATATTGAACCAGAACCATCAACCAGTGCGCAAACGACCATCGATCGTGAGGATAATAATTCTGAATTTAATTTGAATTAGGAAGATTTCGAGGGCAACCTCACAATTGATGACGTTGATAAAACTCTACAAAGTAAAGATAAATATATTCATTTAATGATTAAAATTGCCTCCTCAATTGGATATATTTTATATCCCAGTATTCAATTATAATTTATTTTATTTCAGCTAAAGTTGTACCAAGTGGATTTATAACAGCGAAAAAAGATCCCATTTTTGTACCAGTTACTAATCGAAACGATTCAAATAATGGAAAAAGAAAATTGTTTTCCGATAAACCAGGAATTAAACTGACCTTTGCAAATCAATCAACTGTGCAGCCACCTCCAAATGAAAAACAAAAAATCAGTCACGAGTCGGAGACTCAAAACCTCGATTGCGTAAATGCAACGCTAAATAAACATGTAAAGTTTGAAAACTGTACTTTTAATAACTGTGTTTTTAACATCACTTTGTGCAACTGCAACAAGGAAAATAACGCTTAAGGAAAAACAAAGAATGATTATACGTATAAGATTTATTTTATATTAATAATAATACTAATGCTAATATAATATTACTAATTGAGTGATATTAAATTTAGCGATAATGTATGAAATGAATTTCAAATAACCTGCTAAATTTTCTCTTGTATTTGTTAATTTAAGATAAAAATGATAAAATATACGTCGAAAATTTATTTTACATTAATAATAATAATAATAATATTAACAAAAATACTTTATAGAAATACATTTTTCTGTCTTTTTAATGCCAGCCCCGACCAGCAAGAACCTCTGCTTCGCCTCGAATTTGCAAAAGTCCTCCGACCCCCCCCCCCCCCCCCCGCCCGTGCTTTCGGTAAAGAATCAAGAAAAATAGTATACTACCCATGGCCACTGTATCACCAACGCCAGGGAATCCAACTTTCTGGCCTAGGGTCGTAATGTACTATTTTCGTTAATCGGTAAATTCGTTATCCGCGCGAGAAGTCCCGTGGGGTGCTCCATGCGTATATAGTTTAGTTAATAGCTTCTTGATAAATGAAACTATAGTTTTGATTGGCATATAATTTTGACCGTGCTTTCTTTTTTGGTATTAGTATAAATATTTTTGATATCGCTTCAGTTGTGCCAGTAAGTGCGAGTTTCCCTTCAGGAATCTACCAATTGTAAAACCGAGGAAAATCGATGTGCACCAGTGTATTTTTTCATGTGAAATTAAGTTATCGTTTCCTGCATCGTTTATAAAAATTGAGTTGCCTAAGCAGTTACTTACGAGATTCTCTCCACTAGCCACCATGACTCATTTCTATTGTGAGCTCCGGGTTAATTGGTAACAAAATCAATACTGTTGTCTCTTCCGAATGAGAATTAAAGGGATTGGTGCCCTAAAATTACTGCTTGAGTAATTTGGGTGCCTTTTTGTTAGCACTTTCCCCGAGATAACGTTGCCGAGTTATCTCGGATCAGGAATTCCGTTACAAAGTACACACGCATAATAGTAAAAAGTGGCTCGTTGTGACCACCTCACCCCTACGTGGTTTCATAAGAGGTCAATAAAAACCATGAACTACTATTACTGCACTATTACTGCTGGTACTACTACTAAAATGCGTGTAATCGTAAATGTCTTCAGCCGTGGATACAAAAATTATTACAGCAGTTGCGCAGTAACATCACATTATTGTTTACGATTTACAATACAGAAATATTGAAGCAATGAGATTGTAGGACTCCTTCAAGTTTTTAATTAGTGTTGGCTATTAAAAATCCGTTAGACTTCAGTTTTTACATCTTTTTTAACAAGGAGGTAATGTAGAACTTTGTACATTGCTTTGGCATTACTTGCCACCTACTTCAACCTCCTATATCAGGTTTTTATGTGCTTTGGACCACAAAATACCGGAAACTGTTTTTTTGCTTTATTCGTGGAGGAAGCTCTGTTTCTGTGAAATTTTTTTTCGTGACTTGACGTTGAGTTTGATGTAAGATTGGTGGGATCGTAAGTTAGACAATAAGTTTGACGCCAAGTTTGACATTAAGTTTGCTGTAAGGGTCGATGTTAAGTTCGACAAGCTTAAGTTCGATCCAAATTCGATTTTATGGGTAAGAATTCGACCGCAAAGGCGGAAAATAAAATGGTCGATTAATGTTGCAACCCCCTAGACGTCCAAACTTTGTGTTGACCTCTACACGTGGAGCTGTGATTAAATCGTATTATGCTCAGTGTAGCCACGCGCCAACCTGTGGCATGCGCGCACTGACATTTACACTCTATTCCGTTATATGCGAGGCTCACTAGCATTTGCCGTACGTTCTTTGTAACCAATATCTAACGATCTTTATAATAGTTTCACTGTCAATAACTAGTCTGGTCGACGGTCTGCTGCAATTGAGAATTGATTTCTACTGCAGGCACTAACTGTATCTCATTAATCAGTCGATCTATTAACTCGATCAAGGTTGCTTAACGGTACGGTTCAATCAGCGGTACGTAATAACGAGTGTGATTTTGGTCCGGAAACTGCTAACTATCCTGATTGATTTTCCAGTAGGTCTGTAATGCGCCTGCTAACAATTTACACTCATGGGCTATTTACAAGGCTCAGTAGCTCCCGCTCACTAGTGGAACGACTCATGTCAGGATCATTATAATAAATTTGAGATAAAACAAAAAAATGGATTCGTTTCTTATTGACTTTACAAATGTTCAGGAACTCTATTATTCAGAGCTCAAAAGCACTGTTTAATAAAAAGAACTCCCAACGGTAATAAACAATAATAGAAGGGCTGCTTAAAATTACTTATTGATTTACTCTCAACACGACTGCACGGAAAAAAGGCTTGGTGGAAATACACAAAAAATTGGTAGTTCCTACCAATTACTATAGTTATATATGCGCTAGGCGATTTTCTGGTTACGCAAACCAATCGCATTTGGTTAGATTGATGATAGTTGGAGCAACCAAGTTAGTAGTAGCCCTAACCATAAACTATATTCTTGTGTTGACCAATTTGTTTGGTTAATCCAACTAACTCGCTCGCTTGGATCAACTAACCCACTTGGTTCCGGCTGGCAACAGGTATATTATTGAGGTTATGTTATATTACATGTACGTACAATTATAAACAATTTCGAAGTACGGAATGGTGGAATCCGTGTCTTGAAATTTTTTATGATGAATAAATATATTAAAATAATAAGTCCAACAGAACATATCTTGAAATTGTGCGATTAGATTCGCGTAACCTCAAGCTGTCAACAGTTCGGCCACTTCCATTGCAACACAACACTGTTCTGGCGCTTTTTAGCTCGTGCGCAAAATTCGTGGTGGCGCCGAACAATCCGTTAGTAGCGCTGACCACGGTAGTTAGGCGCAGCAACCAATGAAATTGGTAACATTTTCTTGGTTTCTCTAACTAATCGCGTTGGTCATATACACCATTATCCCAACCAATTCGGAATTGTCGAGCGAACCAACCGGTCGAGGTTCCGGCAATAAACGCGATGGTTGTCACAATAAATATGCGTCTAATCAATTAAAAAATGGTAGTTCCAACTAAGCCTTTTTTCCGTGTGTCGGGATACGTCTTATTCCGTGTTAGCAAACGTATACAATAGTATATCATTTTTCTTTCAAATATATGTAATTTCAGATTGCGCGGCGTTTGGAAAGATTAAAGCATTTAAAATTATGAAGGGTTCGTTTTAAATATTACACGAAATTAAATTTTTTTAAAACTCCCGATTGCAAAAAAACACTATATTACAAAAAAAGTGCAATAAACCAAAATTTGACTTAAAAAATAATGATTGTATAAAAACAAATGTAATCCTGTTTGAATAAAGGTTTAAATAGTAAACAAATAGAATAAACAAAAAATTGTGAAATAATTATTATTTCGACATACTCAACGACGAACGAATCTCCCGACTATGATATATTACAGATTGTTAATTATTTCACAAATTTGTATTTCTTCCATTTGTTTATTAATTAAACTTTCCTTCAGTCGGCAGTTTTTTCATTTTTGCAAAATTATTATTTTTAAGTCAATATCTTTTAACGCATTTTAAAAAATATAGTTTCTTATTTGCAGCCAGGAGTAAAAAAAAAAAATTTCTTTTTGTTTCATACTTTTCAAAGTTCATCCGTAGGTAAAAATGTAATTACGTGACAACACCAGGAACGAGGTAATGACTAGACGTGCTAGGTATAAGAAAATAAATCATAAGTAATAATGGCTGCAAAATAGATATTTCTAAACAGGCTATTAAAAAAACACTCTTATCTCAGTAAATTATTAATTTATTGTACCGTAATATATCTAATAACCACCTTATTCACTTCCGGAACCGATGTACAATATTTGGTTAAGTCATTTGTCGTGTATTCGGAGAAAAGTGATGGTATAGTGTAAGAAATTTCAGTACTCAAACTTACGCGCGAAAGAAAATTTGGAGTAATAGATGGCGATCTATATAATGTACTACGCACATCGAGCACAGTATTGAATCAAGGCTCACGATCTATCCTCTAAAAGGATTCTCGCTCTTTTCTCTCCGATCCGCGAAACATGACACACCTGTCGCAAGTTTATACTGTTCGCGAGTTTATATTTCCTACTTTCTTTCAATCTTATCATTTATAGTTATTATAAAAGAAAACATCGATATAAATCATCAATACATCGATAATCATCGATATATTTCGACAACCACGTGTCAGCGACATTTTCATCGAGATTATCTACAAAGATGAGTATATAGATGCAATATCTTCATTTCCATGATTCAAGTTTCAATCTTATCGATTTCACATTATTATTCAGCAGAGTTGCAACCACTGCTGTGGAGTAGCTTTTTAGATGCAAAGGCCCACTACACAGCGTCCGAAGCTCCCTGAGTAAAGATGAGTATATATATATTCTCCTAATTAATAAAAGGAAAATTTAAGATTGTTTGTTTATCTACTTATAAAATAAAAACAACGACAACAACAAAATAAAGAGAATGATAATAATAGCAATTCTCGGGAGAAGGGATAATTATAAAATATATGAATGTTATATTGATATCTACTTTAATTTGACGACAATGATCTACGTGATTTAGTGAATCTATATATTATATATGTATAAGGCTGATTTAATCAATGTACCTGTTATGAACAATTAATATCTATAGATATAGTATAAATATCCATATACTAATGACATAATAAATTAAATGTAATAATTATGTTTCTTATTTACCATGCCCTATATTTTAAATATTAATATTCCGGTTATCATTGTTTTCATATTTATTATTCTCAGTGTATATTTGTTTGAAACAATATTTAAAATTGAATTTCTTTTGTTGAAAATTTACTAAGATTGAACATTTCTAGAAGACATTAAATTCATTATTTATTTGAAACTTAATAAAACTAAATGTTATAAAATTTGATTCGTGAACATATAAATACAATTATAAATCTCGATGCCAAATGTTTGAAAATAAAATAAAATAAAATAAAAACATCGCTATAGAAAACCGCTACACGTATATCGACTTTTTGCCCGGCGGGCAGTCGGAAATAAAATTGAGTACCATGGGTCGAGGCGTTCTTGAGATATAGTTGTTTCAGTTATAAAAAGCCAAAGCCTTACGGCAGTCTCTCTGCCGCAAATTTTTTAAAGCATTTCAGCGCAAATTTTGGTGCTTCTATTGACTATTCCGAAGAGTGGTTTACGCATCAGCATGTGTTCTTAATATATAAGAGTAATCCATGATAATTCACACAAGATGAAATCCGAACCTCTTCGAATTCTCTAGTATTTTTATACTGTTGTTATCACTGAGAAGAACAACTGCCATTTCTATTCGATTTTAATTTTGAGCCGTTCTTAATCTATTTTAATAGAAAAATGTCCTCGGGCATTTCCATATTTTAGTATATTTCCTTTCCAAACTGTAGCTGCGGATATATTTGAGGCATTCTTCTTTCAACTGAGCCGCTATAACTTTTACGAATATTTTTTTATACATGCAAATATGTTTTCCACTTTGTTAATTTTTCTGTACGTACTCAATATACCACAGCAGGTTATATAAAGTTAGAAGTAAAACAAAAGGCGTGGAAGTTTAAAAAAAAAAAATAATTAGAAAAAAAAGTGGGCCAGTTGATACAAAATGCCTCATTTATATGATGTTAAGTCCCTTTGTAATAACCAGAGCATGCGAGGGTTACGGAGGAGATTACCTTACGGTAAAACGGATCCTCTCGATCATTTTAAGTTCCCTATGAGCCCGTTTCAAGGTCCTGATGTCTACGCGATAAGAGCGCGAGCCACTATATCCCCTAGTTTATATATATATATAATGATCTCGCCGCTGTCATTATCACCGTATGCAAGGCGAAAGTTAATCCTATAAGCTGAAGTCAGGGAGAGTGTAAAAAGGTCCCAAAGTGACTCAAGTTACGAAATAAATAAAGCCCCGCAGTCGTAAAAGTGACGGCATGGCACAAAATTCCATCAGGGAAAAAAATTAATCGTGATGGAAAATATAAGATTGCCGGCGAAAAATAAATAATGACAGCAAGGGGACTCCAAAATATTTCAGGAAGGAAGGCCAAAATGACAGAAAACTGAAACCGCCGGCGGAGAGGGGGAATAAAAGGGAATAAAAAACTAACATAGGTGAAGCAAGTGGTGATCGGGAGCGGAAAAAATTTATCGAAAAGGGTATAAAGGGATGAAAGTATGACGTAAAGTCCATCAGCACAAAAGCAATAACCGGGGTGGGAAACCGCGATGCGTACTGTGAGGTCATCCCAGTGAAATAATGGTTGCAGGTAACTATTTTACGGAAAACTTGGCCAAGTCCTGATCAGATTAGGATGACAAGCCCTATCATGGGCAGCCTGACTTGAATCTGATTAGGCAATTTTACGGCGAAACATTATGGCCGGCGACCTATTATGGAAAGCGTGATCTAGCGTAATTCAGAGTTGCGGTATTAGGTATGAGATCTGGAATGCCTGAAAACGCCTACATAATGCCTTCCCTACGACTGCTTTGGTTTCCTCTATCGAGACACAAGCAGAAAAAATTGGTTAACATTTTTCGACTACGATGCTTATCAGTGGTTGTCTTGACGATCTTATAAGGACGTACTAAGAATCATTATAAAAAGAGGCGTTTGTGACTACAAACACCTTGACATTGGTATTAAGTTCTTCAACTAACATAAAAAAATATAATAAAATTACCTGAATTTTAAAAAATGTAATACCATGAATTAAAGAATATTTATTTAGCATTGCTGGAGCTATTTGTTATGAACAATTTATTGTTTTTAGAAAGACAACATGTTTTCGTGAGTTCAAGGAATCTACGAATTACATATGCATGGAACTTAATTATGTCGTAAATTCAAAATTAGCGTCATAAAAAGCCCCTGAGTACAGAGCTATAACCAAATCAGATCACTTATTGTATTCTGTTTTGCTATATTGGATCCACCATTTTCAGGTTTAGATTCGTTATCGGCGACGTAAAAAAAAAAAATCAAGAACCGAGTTTCATCCAAATTTTGCAATTTAGTTCGTCATGTGGGATTCTCTCTTTTGAATTTCTGATTTTTGAGATTGGTTTCGTAATCAGTGATCTCAAAAACGCCGAGGACCGAGCTTCATTGAAAGAGGTCTAATATCATCGTGAATGTAGTCCTTGCCGCGGCTATAAGAGAATAAAAGTTGAAGAAATTCATATAGTCGGTTTGGTTTAGTGGGTAGCGTGCGCGTCGTTGGGTAGTTATTTGATAGGTAATTCGGTAGATGTCAGGTTCAAATGCTGTGAAAGCAATTCCTCTGGGAGCGTAACGAAAAAAATTGTATTTATTGATGAATTTCTTTTTTCCATTATTAAGAAAATAATATTGTTAATATTATTGTATAAAGATCCGTTCTTAAAGCTATTTTATGAAATGAATATAGTTAATTCGATATCGATTATAGTGACCTATAATAAAAGCGGTCAAACATTCACTGTTCCTTCCGTTCCTTCCGTTCCTTTCGTTCCTTCCGTTCCTTCCAATTTGATTCAGGGCTCTACAAGGTTGGGCTAAAACTGCCCTAACACGGCACTCAGGCAATCCCGTAAAGCCCTGATTAGGATTCTTCCTAAATTTTCACTCGGGAACCGAGGTGATTGTCAGATTGTACTCTTCACAGATTTGAACTTCAGTTAAGTTTTTCAAACCTATGAAAACTGAAAATGCCCATCGAGAAACATCAGCTCTATTACCCTAGTCAGGCAACTAGTAAAAAAATGTTGTAACATAATAAATTTAAAAAATTTCGATGCAAAGTTTCGGTAGTAGGTTCACAATAGAACCTAACAAAAATAATTTCCAACTCAGTTTTGTTTCCGATTTTGACTGACATGATCCCGTTAATAAGAGTGTTATTATTATTAGACAATGACTGCAATTTTTTTTAGCCCATGTTTTTCACCAGTAATGAATGCTACCGTCGTGTTTTGTAGCTCTGATTTTCTATTTACGAGGTACAGAAATCTGTACAGCGCTGGTCAGTGAGAAATGCAATTGCAAAACGTACCGTATAGCACAGCGTAGCCTCGTCACTGAAACGGAAAACGTTCCCGACGATTCGCATTTAATTCGACGTTCCCGCACGCCCAGTCGACCGGCATAGGTTTCCTGCTGGTATTCCACCCGAACGTTCAACCGAGAGAGAACCGGGAACGCATTTGTAGAGTCCGTTTACTACGTATTGTTCAATGCATTTCGCCACGTCCATACAACGCGATAAAGCTGTATGCAACCACTCGACCGCTCAAACTACCTCATGCTAATTATTTTTGTTCGGGAAACCAAAAGATTGAAAATAAAGTGAATATGTATTGTTTTTTGTGATGCGCAACTTGTCAAGGTTTGAACTCGATACGAATTTTCATGACAAAAGCTCTACTCCGTAATCTGATCTAACACTGATATCACGTTCACTCTTTAGCTTTGTGGTTTTCCATTTATTCTAAAGTATGTAAAAGTGACTGTTATCTTACGTTTTACTTGTACTTTGATACTTTTGGCAATCGCAAAATTTAATGGAGATAATTGATGCACGAGACTTGATCAAATTATTAAAAGTACCAATCAATCATCGATATATACTCATGAAACAGCTATGTAAAAATAATTTTTAAAAACATGCAATGTAGAACACTGCAAATTGCTTCGTCATACTATTTGACACCGTCTACAAAGCTTCCTCTGAAATGAAGAACTATTGATCGATTATGGCTTTATGAAGGCGGAAGCTTTGTAGACAGTGACTAATGACGAAGAAGCAATTTGCACGATTCTATTTTGCATACTTTCTGATATACTGTATTTTCCATTTATAGGTGCTGTTCGATTTGTGTCAGAATCTGGCAAAAGCGGTCAAGGTATTCTCGAAATACTAACTATTTGATTTTCACGCACACGCACACGCTATGCATTTTTGTCTAAAACACTTTTCGGATACTTCCGGCAATTTTTAGTATCCTGACATTGACATAAAAACAAACCAAAATTACTGTAAAATGCGAAAAACCAAATAAAAATTGGTCTTTTTTATTGAAATGATGTCTATACTAAATTCCGCAATGTTCAGTATTGCAACAATAAAAGAATAAAATAATTTGTGCTATCGTGACAAATCACGTTTACTCGATAATTAATATTAAATGACGATGAACTGATTTCCGCCATCGAAATTCAGTGATACTTCGTCCTCCCTGCGGGCTGCACATTACTTTCGAATCGATGATTCGCGAATTTTACTGGTTGCAATCGTTGCAGAATAATCGCGAATTGGGGTGAAAAATGGTGTAAATATTGCAGACAAGTATAACGACGTATCTGACGCAATTGCATTATTCACCGACGAGAAGAGCAACCTCCTTTTTTTATTAAATATTAAAATAAAGGAATGTTATTCCTCTCAAAAATACTGACTCTGGTTGCAAAATTAAATACTTATGTCCCATTTAAAAAATTGCGGTAGCATTGGTGCTAAGCACATGCAAAATCCTATTTAGCACTTGACAATTTTTCTTTTCCGATAATGTTAAAATAACCATATTGTTAACATGCAATACGCCCGAGAAATCGCCTATTTTTCTCCCAGTACTGTGACGTTACTACCGAGGGAGGCAAAATACAGCTTCCAAAAGCAGTAATGAAATTGTGTACACGGAAGGGTTAAGGCCCTCAAACCTATAATCGGGTCTTCGCCCCTAGACCCAATATCACCCCACTATTCGCAACTATTTCTACAGATTTATAATGGCTTTATTGTCATAACCTATAATTTGGCTGCTCTAACTAACTCATCGTCCGACGTATATAAGGGATTCCACGATACTTCAGCGATCAAATTTTTAAAATTTTTGCGTTCATTCCAAAGATGAGTAAGTACTAAGACGTTATAATATATTTATCAAGTTTTATACCACTACAAACTTCCGTTTTTGAAAAAAGCTAAAATTGTCGTTTTTATATATTTTGACGATATCTCAGCGAGGATTGATTGTAGAAGCATTCATAAAAAACAAAGTTTTGTGTTTTTCCATTCTCTACTTTTTTAAAAATTGATGTAAATTTATTACAGACGTTGAAATATTTTTCTTTACATTTTTTAAATAATTCTTTGTGCTAGTAAACAACAAATACTAGTCGGTATTTTATCATCTTACTTTTTTTACGTTTACAAAGTCGGGAACAAATTTTCAACAAATGGTCCCGATGGGAAACTGAATTCTTCTCTCAAGATATGATTTAAATTCTTATTTTTTTACTTCATTTTTAGAATTGGGTAAAGGAAGAAGTGACTGTAAATAATTTGATTATTCGATATTGAATTATATTATTTTCTAGCGAAAGGGACATGGTCTACTGGAGGTCAGTTTTCGATTGATTGTCAAGTATCGTAATCAGCCACCTTACAAAACACTCAAGTACCAAGTTGTATCCAAGCAAGTTCACTTTTTGCATTTTTGTTCGCTATATTGGTTCCGCCATTTTGAATATCGGAATGTTGAGTCTAGATTCGTAATCGACTTCAAGGATAATAGAGTACTTAGTTTCATCCAAATAAAATCACTGTATCTAGATCTATCGGTTATTTCTCACTGTTATCCACGAAGTAGCGATTATAAAATTTAAGCAATATAAATACATGTTCTCGGTTGGTTTAGTGATAGAGTGCTTGTCTCAGGCAATTAGGTGGGTCGTATAGGTCTATAAGACCTATAGGTTCAAATATCCCGCAACTGTAACATTTCGGAAAACTTTACGGAACAATCGTATGTGGGGACGAATTCCTTTTTTGTTTTTCAATATTCACCAAATTATTTTGTTAATTTTACTGTGTAACGACCTGTTTTTTTTCTATAAACCCTTGCTGAAATTAATAATTTGTTCCCAAATTGCTTCTACTACAGAGGTTCTGCAGTGTGCTTCATACGCACTAATGATGAGTGCATGTACATCATCTCGCGTAGAAAACATGAGGAGTCCAGGATGGAATCCAGGGCAAAATCCATTATGGAGTCTGAGCAGTCCAGGATGGAGTCTAGGTAGTTCAGGATGGAGTTTAGATAGTCCAGGATGGAGTCTGGATAGTCCAGGATGGAGTCTGGGAAGTCGAGGATGGAGTCTGGGTAGTCGAGGATAGAGTCTGGATAGTCCAGGATGAAGTCCAAGATATATAATAGGATTGGATCCAATCCCATTCTCCACCTTCGATTATACGTTCTCCAGCCTGAACTACCCGAACTCCATCCGGAACTGCTCAGACTCAATTCGAGACTCAACATTTCTGTACGGGATTTGTTGGAATGGTTGCCATCAGGCATCAATGAAGTCAATAGTTAACAGTTACCATTGGTGAGAATGGTTATGATTATCGAAGTAAATGGTCACCATTGATCTCTCAATCGTCCGTCAATTTACCATTCATTCCAACGGTTATTTTTCAACAGTTATCAATGGCTCATTATCATGAGCGAAAACATTAGTCTTATTGAAAATTCAGTGTAACGGTCAAACGTGAAAACCCACGCTTATGTGTAATTACTCCAAGAAAAATTGTGCGTGTACATTGACTACACGAAGTTTTACTCGTTATTTTTTTTCACGTCTTTTTTTTGTCCCGCGATTAATATGTTGAAAAAAAAACAATTATCCAACAAAAAACCAGCGACGCTGCTCAGAAAATGTCTTATAGCTTAGTAGATATGGAGTTACGGTATTTTGTTGTTATATTCAAATCTTGATTAATTAAATGTCGAGGAGTAAACCACACCCAATACAAAACGAGACAGTGGAATCCGTAGTAACTGACCACCACCTCGGCCACCTCCACGGCGAACTAAGAAGTGCGGTGCTAATCTACAGGATAAAGGCTTCCATTGCTAGAGGTCAGCGACTAGCTCTATAAAAGCCGACGCGTCAAAGGGTTCAGCATCAGTCAACGCTAGCAGCAAACAACAGCACCCAACTCAATCAACCAACAGTATCCGGATCAACCATGAAGGTTTTGGTAAGGCGAGACGATCGACTCATCGCTCAGTGATTATATAACATCTATACTTATATGTGTATTGTACTGTAGTAAAGCTGTTAATCTAGTAAAACAGCTCAGAGGTGCAATATGTTATTTGATTAAAAAGTTATCATTAACCATTTAAAGTACTAATAACATTTAAAGTACTACACATGTTTTTATTCTTATACATGGACCTGCGCAGAAAAAAAATAGTTTCGAAAGGAATTCTGGAAAGCGTCTTGAAAAGTGTTGTTGCGAATTATAAAAGGAGTCGGCCATAAAATCCGATTCCGAGATTCCGAAATTCCTGTCTTTGGTTACGACTAATCAGTCCAAGAATGTCTTACCGAGTCATCCATTATTGTTTATCGAAACTGACTTATCGCAGCGTCCACAGACACTTAATTGGGAATTACTCTCGCATCCAACATAAATACTCTGATTCCCAGAATTAATTTGAAAACCGACTCAAATGGAACATTGAACCCTCCCTCTGAAAAACTTTTACTACATTCATCTTCCAACCTTCATTAACGTATCTCAACTCTTCTCAGAATTCACTACAAGTATTATTTATCCTAAAGCCTATATTGTAACCTAAGTATATATTGATCCTAGCTGTGAATGTTTACTGATATGATGAATCTTTTCATGTGTATGCTTGCAGTTCATCGTCGCCCTTGTAGCCGTAGCGGTATCCGCTGCTCCTGAACGGGAGCGTCGTTCTCTGGGTTTGGGTCTGTTGGGACTAGGACACAATGGAGCCGTAGTGCTCGGTGGTCTGGGACATGGTATTGCACTTGCAGGACCCGTTGCACCAGCTACCGCTGTCATTGGACCAGCCGCTCCGTCCGTTGCTGTCGTCGGACCAGCTGCACCCAGTGCCGCAGTTGTTGGCCCTAGTGCTGGATCGGCTGCCGTCGTTGGACCCGCTGCAGGTAAGTTGAATTTCCGTATAAAGTTGGATGGTCTACGAGACTTGAGTTTATTATAGATGTTCACTACAATAACCGTACTTTTCAATATACTAGATTTTCTGGAAGCTATGCAAGAGTATTAAAGTGATCAGCTAGATTATTTAGATTTTTGTTTGTTTGCTATACATCCAAGCTGTAAAAAGATTATCAGATTGTAAACATAGAACATGACTTTCAGGAGCTGCTGTCGTATCTGGACCATCCGGAGCGATCATCGCTCCAGGACACGTTGGTCATGGAACTGTTATTTCAAGCGCTGGTCTTCTTGGTGCTCATGGAATTTGGTAAATAAGCCAAACACCACCAAGGAAACTTTCACCCGGAAATTCAATGAACGCGCCGAAAATAAACTGGACCACTCAAATAAGCTCAACCGACCAGATCGGCTATTCCAACAACTTTAGATCCTGAGACTTCATGTACTTCAGCATATTTTTACTGTACCCTGCAAGCACTGCCTAGCGAACAATTAAAATAATAACCTTTGCATTAACGGTACATAAACACACTCTGTTATTCTTATCGCCTTCACTTTTCCTACTGGAGTTCCTCGTTCGAAAGTTGCCAATGGCTCTCTGAGTGTTTCCGTGTATTTGCATGATCGATAACTACTTGACGCAGCAGCTGCTATACATCTGCAATGACCTCCGAGTGCCAGATAAGTTCACCTCAACCTCAAAGTTTCTCGATTGGACGAGCTTCGATAGGTACAACCATCGACCCGGACGTATTTCCATTTAGTTCTCATACCTTCTTTGCGAACCGATACGACGCAAGCAATATTGTACAGCCAGTCGATTGAACTCTTCATTAATTTCATAACAATGGATAAAAGATGGAAAATTGAAACCATCTGTGATATGTGATTTCATCTACCAGTAATTCTCCAAATTTATTGTATTATTAAATTTCGTTTAGTAGCAGGATTACCTTATTTATTGAAATACCAGATAATCAAATATGTATTCTTATTAATTTTTATTTTCGTTGAACTTAAGTACTACATATATATTTTTTGAGCTTTTATGTCGATTCGCCTTCATTTTTGTAAATCATTTTTCTTTCTATTCCCACCTAGCAATTATTTCCTATGGCAGTTTTTTTAGGAACTGCTTAAAGAGCTTGCCCACTTAGGTATTCTATGTATGTCCCGTAACAACTTTTACTCGAAGAACTGACCGAGGAATTGTTTTTGGCTTTGCTACAGTGTGGAAAAAATTCAAATATTCTCTTTTAAAAAATGTATCCATTCTTATGTAACGAAGTTGAGTGGGCTGTGGCCGGTTTTTTTTTAATTTACGTGCTAGGAGCTGCGGCTTACGGCGGTCTTATAAAAGAATTGAGTCTTTTACGTTTCGTCCCGGGTCTGGGTCATCTTCCGAATTTTAACCTAAAAAAAAAAATGCTTGTTCCTCTCATGCAGTGTATACCAACAATAAAATTCTGAAGATGACTTGAAATGAAATGAAAAAAATTGAAAAGAATGAAATTCTGAGAGATCCGGGCCGAAACGTAAAAGACTCAATTCTTTTATAAGGCCGCCGTAAGCCGCAGCTCCTAGCACGTAAATTCTTATGTAACATCTCTAATTTTCAGTTGCAAGAATTCAGCATGACTTATGACCTGACGAAAGAAGCATTGTTTTCGTGAAAAGCAAAGCTTCTGAGAACTTTATGTTAAAATACTCCAAGTGATTGTGAAACTTTCGACAACCTGGCTGAAATTTAGCACGCTACAGGTGACGTTATTTCCATCGTTGCAAATTTAATTGTATTTCGTTCTTTCGTTAACGTATCATTAGGATTTCGTTTTTTTACTGCAAAACGATGTAAACTCGCTAAATCGAGCAAAATGCAAGACATCGGGCTAAAGATTTCACAGCAACCATAATTGTGACTCAGGTTGGTTGTTATTACCAGAATCGTAAAGGCGGTTTCAAAGTAGTGACGTTTTATAAAAAAAAACATGTAGACATTTTATTCCAGTGTTATAACTTGAGAACGACTTCGTATATCGATCTGCAATTTAAAACTTAAGAGAAGATACCCCATTATAAAGTACCGAACGTCATTATGAAATATTAAATAGAAACATTCAATTACCCGGAATACGATAATGGGATTGGAAACTTATTGAAGTAGATAGTACAATCAAGGCTGCATAGTAGGAACTTGAACACAGCTTCCTTATTATTTTTCAACTTGGTCGAAGCCTACTTTATGAGGATGCCACAATGGATCGATGTTGTTCTTTACCGTAGAGGGGAATTTGTACAAGATGAAAAATAATGCTGTAAAAATATCTCGATGCCACCACCGCCGCTGCTATGTAGGGCAATGGAGGATTTCTCAGAAATGCCTGATTACTCAGAAGTCCATATTTAACCAGAATTCCCAGATTAACCAGAATTCCCAGATTAACCAGAATTCCCAGATTAACCAGAATTCCCAGATTAACCAGAATTCCCGGATTACATAGAATTCCCAGATTAACCGGAATTCCCGAATTACCTAGAATTCCCTGTTTATCCAGAATTCCTGGAATACCAAGAATCCTGGATTATCCAGAATTCCTGGAATACCAAGAATCCTGGATTATCCAGAATTGCCTGTTTATCCAGAATTCCTGGATTCTGACCCGGGTCAAATGAGACCACAAAGCCCGAAATTTTCTGTCACCCATGAGACCCCATCCCAGGCTCTGATTTTTCTAAGTCTCCCATAAAGCCACACTCCCAGGGCCTAAGTCCCCATGAAGCCTCTTTTCAAGGCTCGATTTTTGCTAAGTCTCCATATGACCCCCTTCCAGGACCTGATTTTTCTAAGCACTTATAAAATCCCCTTCTAGGGCCCAATTTTACAAAGTCCCTATGAGGCCCGCCTCCACGGAATCCCGGAAAAAATCCCGCGCAAATAAAACCTTCTCAGTTTGCAAGGGCAAGGAGTTGTATAATTTCATATGTAAATATATGAGTAAAGAACCTAAAGTATCTGTAAAAAAATAAATACCCTTAAACAACTAAAGGAGAGAAAAAACTGAAAAAACCGAAAAACCTGAAAAACCTAATGAACGTAAACAGTTGGATTGCCTCAACAGCAATCTTCGTCTTTCCCGGTGATTTTTTGTCCGTGGGTTCTTTTCGGGGATTTTTGTCCGGGATTTTTTTTCTGCCTTCCCACTCAGAAGGAGTCGATCTATCTCAGTGAAACGAAAACTAAAGTGTTTCTCATTAGAAGTAATGAAGAGTCCACATGGACATTTCCCCTCAAATTCATCTCCTGACGAGGCGAACCATATCTCGATCTTTCATTTTTCCCTCTACATAAAAAAATGACCAATGGAATTTAATGAAATACATACCATATAAAAGTTCAAATGAAATGGCAGTGCATAGTATATGTGTCGTTCAATTTAAACGCAAGTAAGGTTATATAATAGCGTATAACGTTGAGTGCTGCTTCGGCACCAAATTGTTCGTGAATATATAGCACGAAAAAAAAAACACATTTAGATAAGCAATCACGTGTACTTTCTTAAAGTTATAAAATAAATTGAAAATATCAGAAGCATGTTCTGTTACGTTCATGCTGCTTAGTCACTACACTTGGCGGAAATTTAGGTATATATTGACATTTATTATAAACTAAAATCATATTATTTCTTGAATATGTAAAAAGAAAATTGACTGTAGTATGGCGAGTTTATAGAGAAATATCAACATCATATATAGAAATAACGATTTTCTACAGTTCTTAAACTTACCACGTACTACAGTAATTTCTTTTTCATCATTTCATACGACAGCGGCGACGGCGAGATATTTTATTTTGTAGATAAACAAGGATGGTGGTAATATTTTTTACCCGTGGTTCTATTAAATAATAACAATATCACATATAATTTTCGCATTATTTTATTGTTCCTTTAAAAACAAAAAATTGTCACTTTAACAATAAAATTATTTACGAACGTCGCTCTTTAGATCTGACCCAATTATTATTTTCCGTATAAATAAATTTCAGCATGTGGTAAGCTTCACAAAACATGTCTCACGAATGTTAATTTATTTCAAAGAGTTTAATTTGCGGTGCAATTTGAGTACAATGGGCTTTGCGAACAATCAGATATCATATATACTGCATAATCAAATCTCTCATCGCACATTTTACTGTACTCGAGCTATGATATACACAAATAAGGTGGAAGAAATTGGTGACAATGCCTGCGGTCCGTTTAGCCATTGAGTTGCAAAGATCGAGAAAAAGAGTTAATGATATTAACCCCAGACTGCAGGACCAACCAACGCATGACCTCTCAATGGGACACCAGCAACAATTGCTCCAGGGGCGATCAAAGCGGGTCCTAGAAAAAACAATAAATGTACCACATAAAAATAATTTTTTTACCCACTTAGAGAAAAAGTTGGCATTTTAACTACAAATATTATGTTCGAAATCTCAACTATGTATAATTTTTAACTTTAGTAACTATTTAATAGTTAGGATACGTATAAGTATTACTTAGTTGTGCGGACTAAATTTTGATCATTGGTTGATCACAATTTTTCTGGACAGCCTTTTTTCTCCGCACGTTCTTATTCAGCATAGTGTCGATTCAACACATCCATTTCCCTATTAAATGTGTCCTGAAAACTACGTTTACTGCGCATTTTTATCATTACACGGGTTTTACAAGTTATTTCGGTTCTACACATTTATTCCTATACAATCCGTTCTGAGCACTCAGTTTACCACGTAAACCGATGCGCCACAGTCTCAAAACGATACAGCCGTTTCTGGACAAAACTGATTCTAAACGCTGTTATTCCTTCACGATACCGATGCCACACAGTTCTATCTTACACATTGATTTTGACACAAACATTATTAACTACTTATACGAAACTTAAACTTATACTTCCAACAGGAATCAGCTCCACACATAAAATTAATTTCACTGCAGGCTGTTGCTTGAAAATTTCTATATATGTTAGTACTGCGGAGAACTTTTACAGATTTTTTCAAAGTGATTTGTTAAATAATAAAAAAAAGTTCTCCGGTGTCCTAACTTACACTTTGGGTCCAAGCTTAAAGATATTGTTATCTGATACAGGAATTTTGAGAATTTTATCCAAATTTTAAATTCTGGCTAATAATATGTTGGTTTTAAGTAATTATAACTATATCAAATGGTTAAAAAAAATCTTATAATAATTCTGGTTGCCTCTTAGAGTTGGGGTACTAACATGAAAAAATGTGGATCTGATCCGAGAGGTTGAGGGTCTGACCCAGGTCGAATCGGCATCGAATGTCTCTTATACACCTACTAATTACGACGGCCCATGTTGGTATTATTGTAATGAGAACCTCTGTCGTCGAGGTAAGCTGTTCCGAGTTCTACCTTACCGTTGGGAGATACTCTCATGAGTATATTCCGACACACAAATGTGTAGTATCGAAAAGTGAAGGAAACACAGTGTCGTGTAGTTTGTGATGGATTAAAACGCGTAGCAACAACCGCATGGCTATGCATTATATGCAGTAAAGAATGTGTGTGCAGCAATATATGCGTGTGGAGCGGGCTGTGTGGGATTAATTCCTGTTGGAACTAAATGTCTCATTTAGCCATTGTGTATAATCAAATTGTGCAGTCACCGCCGCGTGGTTAATAATGTTTGTTTCGAAATCAATGTGTAGTATCAAAATGTCATGTAAAGAGCGCATGAAGAATAAATATGTGATGGAATAACGGTCTGTACAATCTGATTTGTACAGGAACGACTGTGTTGTTTTGAAACTGTTAGAGCATTTGTTTGCGCGGCAAACAGAGTGTGTTCGAACGAATTGTACGTGTAGAATCGAAATGTCGTGTAAAACTTGCGTGATGATAAAAAATGTGCAGTAAACATCGTTTGCAGGTTAGACTTAGTAGAGAAACGGATGTGTTGGACCGACAGTGTGTTGAATAAAAACGTGTGGGGAAAAAACGGCTGCCCCTCTCTGAGTGTGTAAGTAAATTAAACGTTAAAGAAATTTATTTGAGAAACATTTCTTTTACAACTGTCATTTGAAACTCACCGTGTCCAGTAAGAACAGCAGCACTAGGGGTGAGGATGGCAGCACCAGGGGCCAAAAGTGGTGCGCCCAAAAGGCCTCGACGTTCTCTTACCGCATCAGGGTCAGCCATAGCAGCGGCAGCCACAACAAGGAGGACAAACTAGTTAAAAATAAATAATCATTTAGCTTTACTCTCGAACCTACTAATCAGACGGTACCCACGAAGAAAGGAAATATGTAAAGTATAATTTTGCACATTGCTTCCTCATTGTTTTCAAAATTTTACAAAATGAGGAAGTATAACAAAAAAAAACATTTTCATGAAAACAAAGCTTCCTGTATGACGATCCAATTATTCTACGTAATGTACATACAAATAATATGTATTTTACCAAATAAATTATTATTTTGTCTCATTGATAATTAGTACAAGTGTTCCTTCCCGATAGAAGAAGCTTTGCTTTCGTGAGATTTTTTTTTTCGTGATTTTCATGTCAGGTCACTCAGAATGGTCCAAAACGTCAAGAAAAGTGGTTTAAGTGTATGTGTGATTATTTGTGTGCGTGCGTGTGTGTAGCCGGCAAAATCCAAACCTACATAGTATCTCAAGAACGGTCTTACCAATCGGGCTAAAATTTGGCATACATGTAGGGCAGGCAGGCACCTTTGTTTGTAATCATTTTCAAAAAAATTCAAAAATATGTTCAAACTTTATTTAAGGCTTCAATTTTCGAAAAAATCAGTACGCCCTCTAGCTTCCGCAAATTTTTAGCTATCGAGCTAAAAAAACAAATAAACCTATGTTAATTATGATAATTATGAATTTAAAAAAAAGTCGGTGGGTGCTGATGACCACCCGGTAAAAGTGAGACTACTGTGGAGAAGAATAGCTACCACTTGAAATAAGAATAATCCTTCAGATTGAAAGGATAATTCTATGAAAGGGTGAGTAAAATTGACAATATTTTCTAGAAATTTAGTTATTTCAAAACTGATGATACTTTAAGTTAATTTTTAGTTTATTACACTTATTTTGTGTCACCAAATAAACTTAATCAAATTTTAGTTTAATTTTTAATTTACAGTTCTTATTAGTGTAATTATTAAAAATTGATGATATTTTGAGTTCATTTTCAATTTGATTATTTATTTTACTTCCCCAAATAAATATAATCAAATTTTAGGTTAATGTTAAATTTATTGTTTTTTTTTAATGATTTTAAAAATGATTATATTTTAAGCAGATTTTCGATTTGTTTTATATATTTTTCAACTGCGGAAAGGCGGGAGGGAGAGAAAAGCCTAGCAATAAGATCGGAGAGACATTGCTTGCAAATACCGAAGGGCTACGATGAGTTACGGAGCTCCCCGAGTTGAGTCAAGCGGCGGCACCTTCCCCTCTCCGCTTAGACTCCCCACGACTACTCACGGTTTACCTCCACTTTTTTCTTACGCATCACGCGTAATGCTCAATTTTACCCCGACGTTATCTACCGAGGCATAAGAAGTTTCATTTCAAAAATTCAATTTGCTCTAACTAACGTCAAATCTCACCAAAGGTACTGAAATTTTCTACAGGCGGAAAATAAAATTAAGCGCTGCTACTTACCAAATTTCGTGATGATCGGTAAGGCAATACGAAATTTACGTGATTTTGAATTTTTCCAAAAATTAACGTTTTAGTATAACTCAGGTCAACTGACAATGAGTGAATTGAAACTTCTTATGAATGAAAAATATTTACCGTTATTATGTGGCAAATTTGATGATAATCGGTAAATGGGTTCAGATTTTGGAGCAATTTGAATTTTTTATTTTAACAGATTATAGTTCAAAAAGATATCGTAAAGCGGACTAGAGTTGTAAGCACGTATACATTTTTTATTGCATTAGTTAATTAATTAATTATTTGGTTTTTAATCGTTAATCGATTTTTCGCGACATTTTCTCTATGAGGAAGCCAAAAATGATAAATAAGCTTTTTCGTAAAAGTTGTTTTGTAAAAAATCGAAATTAATGAGAAATCAATGCGGAGAGTTCGACTTTGCAACTTTTTTTTTGTCGAGTTATGTTGATCCCTGTAAATTGCAGAGAATTAAAAATTGATGAAAAGTGAGTCCCTTACCAAGAATTTCATGGTGATTGGTTTTGCGGGAATGCAGCTGTTTAGACTGGCAAAGAGAAGGAACTGATGCCCACCCTATGGCTGCCTTCGATATTTATACTTGCCACCGAGTAAAACCAGCGCACCTCATACTTCTGATTGTTACTACGAGTGTCACCCTGATCGCAACTTCGAAATTGCATAAAAAACGTATAGTTTTATCATCCACTCGCGCATATTCTGTAGGTGTGGTAGCTGGAATAGATCTTGTTTAGTAAATGTAGAAACGGGATCTCGGGCAACTTCTTATTATTCCATATGGGTGGGTAGTTGCGTCAGAAATTGCATTTTAATTGCGTGTTAATAGGATCAATCGCATGAGACCAATAATTCTATGACTACATATTGGCCATTCGATTGCTGAAGTATTTCTCTACTTTGCAAATCCGGAAGAGACCACAATTGTTTCACAATTAAATTGCATTAGATGCTTCACGTAATCTGAATGATAAGCCATTCTGCACTTAGCAAAGCTTTCAATTGTACAATTATTCATATTGTGCCAGGCGAGAAAAGTCTATTTATGGAAGACTGCTGGATTTTTATGTACTATTTATCGGGACTGCGCTGCAAAAGATCGATGAGAAATGACCTTTACGAGAATATTCCATTAACCATTCAAGTTCAAGTCTATTATCAGTGCGGCGCCAGAATTCTTAATCCCTAGAGGATTTCATATAAATTGCGATGAGTTATACGTACGCTGATCAGTAGTGAACTTGAAGTTTCATCAGTGAAACTCATCAGTGAGAATAGTCAAAGCATCATGATTTTTTTGGTAACAATCATTTTAAATAATTTATTCATTATATTATCCAAGCAATGCACATTCGTTGTTTTATTAGTATTTCAATTCTGTAATACGATGACATTTTTCGTTTGGTCACATAAAACACACACACTAGTGCATTTATCAATTTTACATTCTTTTTATTTTTAAAATTGACTTTTCACGGAATTTCAAAATTGATGAAGTAGTAGTAAAAAAAAAATCTTTGAACCCCAGATATCACGTGAGCTACTTTTGAGTGAAAAGATGTAAGAATTTTGAAGATAACAAGAATATAAAAATGCCATTTTCTGAAAGGCCCTACTGCACATAATAATTTGGGACATGCCACACCAATCAAGCCAGGATCTGACCCTCGACCTCTCCGATGTGGTTCACGATTTTTTATATCATTATTTTCACTATAAAAGACACTAAGATTTTTATTTTACATTTTTAAACATTTATTTGGCGGACTTATGATTTTTTAAAGAAAAATATCGGGGGCAGTAATTGAAACATCTGAAAAAATTCTCACAAATCCTGTGTCAAAAATCAAAATTTTTCAGCTTAGATCCATATCGCCCAGATCTTCGCTTTCTTTGTTATTAAAGTTTTTTTTTTTATAAAACGTTTTAAAAAATTAGATGCAAGAGCAACACTTTCGGCTATTATTTCAATATCTGTATATGTAATAAGGAATTTCTGTGAATTTTTTCAGATTTTATTGAAGCAATTTCAATTTTAAGAATATAAAAATCACGTGTTCGTGGCTATTCTAAGCAGTACAGATAAATGAAGATATAATTTCATAAATTTACTATTCGAATTTTTTTCTACCATTGATTTTTTAATATCAAAGCATTTATATGTGACAACAGAACCTGAATGAAACTAATAGAATCCGGGATCAGAAACAAGATTGTTTTATTCCAACTCGGAAAGATACGATGACGAAAATATATGCTTTATTGCCAGATTTCATGATTTAGATTACAAGGAAGATTCTCCCTTTGTTAAAATATTTTCATAGAATAAAGATATATAATAAAAAGTTTAGTGAAAAATTTATTTACAAGACCCAAATCCAATTATTTTCAAACCAATAAAAACGAAGGTCCGGACATTATGGGTCTAAACACAACATATGTGACATTAAACAAAATTTCTTTAAGAATTTTTTCAGGTTTTTAAAATACGGCTCTCGATAATTATAGTATATTAAAAATCACAAATCCGTCAAATAAACCTTTAAAAGTCTAAAAAAAAATCTGCGTAACCTTTAGAGTCAGAACAAAAAGCCGTGGACCAGATTGGCAAAGTCGAGGGTCCCAGATCGAGTAGGTACGGAATACTCCTTATACACTTGTACAAATGCAAGCACAATTTCACACGGTTGTGCGTATGGTCCAATGTTTATATCCGTAAGTAATTTATATTCATTGTGAATAATGCGGAAGAAAACAACACTAAAATAAATCTCGTTATTTGAACTTGAAGTAAATGACGAATGGAAAAACATTCAATAATTGTCACGAAATAAGTCAGGTATGAAATATCACTTGCTGCTCAATCTGAAGTCAATAGTAAATATAAAACCACTCGATATTTAAACTCAATTAAATTACGATTGAAAATGCATGTTGGTACTTTAACGCCAAATACAGCTTTGAATGTATTTGAGCAATACACTGTTAAAAATGTGGTGTTGCAATTAATATAATTTCAATACCACTATGCAGTCGCAATAGGTGTAAAAGAGGGGTGTAAGGAAATCAGAGTTAATGATTAACACTGAAATTGATTACACCGGACAGTGCTTTTTTAACACAACGCAGCGTTAATAAACTTTTCTTTGTTTATTAACGCTGTCAATATTGTTATATATTGATTAAGATGATAACAACATTGATAAACTTATTGAATCCAATGGAAAAAAAAATTTACCTTCGAATTATAGACTTTTGCGAGCGTTTTTTTGTAGTTACCTAAGGTGGGATTCGAACCTGCGACCTACCTAACTACGTATTAATAATCCCTAACGCTAACTCCTAAGCTATCGATACTATACGTATTTCCCTCATTTTTTTACTACTCCAAGATACACTGAGCGCGGTCGCGATTGATCATTTTTATTTAGCTGATCCAAACGAATTAATGGATCAACAGATATGCGAAATAAATAGAATGACCGCGTATTAATTGACAACAAATTGAATAGATGGTAAAAAAATATTAATTATTATCTGTATATTCCGATATGAATAATTGTTTAAAAGACATGATTTATTATAATATTAGCACGGTATATATGAACAATCTTCGAAAAAACATTAACAACAAATTGCCTATTGTTCTTATGCTGGATTAATTAAAAGCTTAAGTAACAAATAAATCAATAGAAAAATTAGTTTTTCTTTCTTCTTTTCTTTGCGAACAGCTACCGTATTTTGAATTAGCTAATAATCGAGCAAAATGTCTAACACTGTTGCATATTAATTTCAACACCACTGTGTAGTCCTTAACGATCATACTTTTCTCAACGCTTTGTATAGTTCTGGGTATCCTAACATGGAAATCTCGAAAAAAAAATTATATGACAATAAAGCTATAAGGAAGTAAAAATCTGTAAATAATATCAGTGAAAGTTGCTAAATTTAGCGATAAACGCTTACTAGAAATAAAATACAAAGATAGAATGTGGAATATGAATATAAGCAAAAGAAAAATCAAGGGAGTTAACATCATAACGCAGAAGCAAGTGGAGCTCACAAGAGAATTGGATTTATAATTTCATACAAAACTAGAGGTATGAAGGAAATTTAATTTTAGTGCATGGAAAGAAATTCGTTTAGCTTTCAAGAGATTCGTAGGATTGTATAAGGCTCTTTTAAATTATGTACTGTCTGGAGCCTGACCTGGTGAAACCTGCAAATACTATTTTGCATCTACAGTCTGACGAACCGAAATTGTATTCCATTCAACGCGAAAATAGAAGCGGTAAAGACCTTAGTATAGAGAATTCGAGGCTTGTAGAAACAAAGAACCAAGTGACTTGAAGTTGCGGAATAAGTAACGTTTTTCCTCTCTCATTGAGGGCGCTTTGTCATCAAAAATATAACATATACTGCTTTAAATAGCTCATAAAAAAGGAAATCTCAGATCTGCATCTGTAAAATTACTTTTCTACTCGTGAAGGACGTCGAGTTCCCCGATACCAATTTTTATATATCTACGCTCTCAATACACTGCCGCATAACCTGAAAAATCTATACCCAAATTAAAGGGGACGCATCAAAGAAAAAAAAATGTTCCATTTCTTTTTCACTGAATATAGCGTGTATGATGCGTTTAAAAATGTACCATATGTTTCATGAAATAGTTCATGGAAAAACATACATTTTTTGTTTAAAATTTTTTTTCGTCCGATCTGAATCTTTTCGGCCATAAAAAAACCCCATTTCTGAAACGAGTGAATTAAAAGAAAAAGGTGTAGAGTTAAACTTTGGAAATTACTTTCTCGTTAATTTCGATTTTTCACAAAACCACCTCTATGAGAAAGCTTATTTACCAATATTGGCTTCCTCATGGAGGAAGCATTCTGAAGAATCAATTAGTGATTAAAATCGATTAACGATTAAAAATCGAATAATTAATTACTGATCCGATGCGATAAAAACATATGCACGTATTTACAGCTCTAGTCCGTCTTATGATATCCTTCTAAACTATAAGCTGTTAAAATAAAAAATTAAAATTGCTCCAAAATCCGAAACCATTTACCGATTATCATCAAATTTGATACATAGCAACGGTGAATATTTTTCATGTGTATTTTTCATTCATAAAAAGTTTCGATTCACTCACATTTTTTCTTAAAGAATATTTTTATAATTTTTTTTTTTGCAGACGGGAGTTTTTTAATTTATAAACAAAGCTATGTTAAATTAGGATCGGTATTGAGTTCGGAATGAATCGACAAGTAGGTTCGGTTTTTATTAGACTTCGAAATTAAAGAAAAATCGTTTTTCTTTAACTCATGTAAAATCTCACCAAGCAAACTGAAATTTTCTACTGCCGAAAAATAACGAAATACTTCATAACATTTTTAGGAGAATAACTCCTTAATTTTTATTATTATTACAATTATTTGTTTGTAATTATTCAACTTACGGGTTTTTTTGTTTACCACTGTCGGACGACGTGTTTTCTGATGTCGTTAACTTGTTCATTATGTAAAACGACCAATGACTTTGGCACTTCTACTTTGACGTCTCCCGACAGTTGTAAGCAAAAGACCCGTAAGTTGAATAATTACAAACAAATAATTGAAATCTATTGTTACAAATGTAATTTTAAAAAATTAAAGAGATATCCTTCTATAAATGTTATGAATTATTTCAGACTTTTTTATATATATATTCATTTTTTTATTTTTTATTGAATATTCATTTTTTCTTAAAGAATATTTTTATAATTTTTATTACAGATGGGAGTATTTTAAAAATTATTTTTTTTTTTTATTTTACACTTTTTATATTACCGACACGGTCGGACAGCGCCTCAGCTGGCCTTAGCTTGAACCAATCGACGATATGTCAGACTAGGCTCACACACGTATACAGTAGTCGTGAGAATGTAGTGGTCAAGGCGATATTTACGAATTGGCTATTTTACAACTTTATTCAAAGATATATATCTCTGCGGAGACACTATGGATCTCAAAAATCCATGGACTTGTGGCAAACCTCCCAGTCATAGAAGCTCTGTTCTAAAACTTGTCAAGAAATTTTTTGTCGTTTTGACAAACGCATTTCCAAGATTCGAGGCGAGATCTCTCGATCGTCGCAAAACGCATAACTCCCGTCTTTTGCCCGGGAGCAGTCGGGAGTTAATGATAGAGATCTTACTGTATTTATGCATGTTTCCCATCCCTTTATTTGTTTTTTTTTTTTAGTTTTTTTTTCACGACATCATTATTCCCTTGTACATTTTTCGATAATATGATAACATAATGATAATAATAATAATAACAAAAAAAAATGATAACGACACCAGAAACATTTTTTCACAATGACAATTTTTTTTTCTTCATATTTTTTTAGTCCTTACAATAACTTGAAGAAATTATAAATACATAAGAAACAAATCAATAAATTATGTAATCTTTTTTTATATTATTATTTATCGCACAAACATTCTAAGAGAAATAAACTTGAATAGAAGGGAATTTTTCCCGATAAAAGTGTTAAACAATTTTTAATCATACAAAAAAGTTTTCACTCGTATTATATTGTTGTACATACATTTAATCATTGCCAATACGCGGAATGTTAACAAATATTATCACAGAACAACAATTTTAAATTAAGAAAATAGACTCCTCTTTGCACTTAATTAATCACTCAAACAACAATTAATAGATCTTGAAAATTTAAAATAGATATAAAAAAAACAGCGTACCGCAGCACAACCGCCACGGCACGACGACAGCGCCTGAACTTCATCAAACCGCCACCAAGGCTGACATACGTATGTGAGAATGTAGTAATAAAATTAATATTTTCAAATATGCAGTTTTTCAACTTTTTTAAAAGATATATATCTTCGCGAGGGTGCTATGAATATTGAAAAAGCATGGCTTTCGACGAATTCTCCCAGCCATAGAAGCTCTGTGCCAAAATTTGTCAAGAGAAGTTTTGTCGTTTTGACAAACATGCATTTCTAAGTTTCGAGGTGGAACCGTCTGATCTACTCGAAATGCATAACTCCTGTCTTTTGCCCGGAGGGCAGTCGGGAGTTCAAAAACATTTAGCTCGATAGCTAAAAAATTTGTGACAGCTAGAGGGTGTACAGACATTTTTCGAAAATTACAAAATTAAATAAAATTTCAACATATTGAAATTTTTTTTTTTAATTATTACAAACAAAGGTGGCCTACCTGCTGCACATGTATGTCAAATTTTAGCCCGATTGGTGAGACCGTTCTTGAGATATGGAGGTTTGAATTTTGAATGCCGACCACACACACCCATACGTACGCACACCTATCCAGACATTTTTTCCAAACCATTTTTCTCTCGATGTTTTGGACAATTCTGAATGTCCCGACATCAAAATCTCGAAAAAGAAAATTTTCACGAAGGCAAAGTTTCCTCTCTCAGGAAGCAAAATCGGAAAAAGATCACAGAGAGTACCTTTAAGTCGTTCTGATATATGGCCAATTATTGAACAAATCCGAGAGGGTGAAAAAAGTGGTCCAGTTGGTGGAGAACGCCTCATAGATGAACATGCGTCTCGCTACCGCGAGAGTTTACTATATGATGGTAGCAACGTATCAGTGTTACATATATCGTGCTACTGTATTGCGAAAATTATATCCGCAACGTCCAACTATGACATGGTTTCCCGGTCATGTTCAATTACTATTATCATGTGACAGAAATGCATCATAATCACGATGAAGGTGTAGACACCAGATGCTGCAATTAGAGAGGGATGCGTAAATTCCTATACAAATGTATAAACACATTGTCACTTGTCGAGTGCACGTTCTGCGGTCTTCCGTTAATTTAGTTCCCGTATATATATATTTCTGTAGTTCATGGCGAGCGACGTTAAAACGTGCGTCTTTTCATGTCTGTCAAGACGGAAAATTATGGTATATTTAACTAAACTAGGATTAGCAGTCCCGGGCGCTCAAGCGCATCCCTTCGCATCAGTTTTGGCATTTGATATAAACAAAAAGTTTCAATACGATAACTTGGCCCCGTGTACCTGACGACATCGGCGACCAATCATATCGCGAATAAGCCGACAACAATACTTTCCAATCTGGTGGACGTCCTAATTTTTAAAAGCGAGACACTGAGAGAAACAAATAAATCAGGATCAGCGTCCCAACCATTAAACAGTTAGTAAGATTGACGGTAAAAAATCTACAACTCATTGCAACGTATCAAATAATTTGTTTCTACAAAACAGTATGCGATATTGACAGCTTATACTTTTCCTAAAAATGTATACTTACTTGTACAAAATTTGTATAGGATTTTAGGATAAATTATAATCACTTACTAAAACAAAATAGTTAGTTGTACTTATCCATATAATCTTTAACTATTTATTATTTGTTATAATTTGTCGTAGAACCTTCAATTTACAAGAGTATATAATAACTTTCTACAGCTTAGTCGAAGTATTAATTAGCTAAAGAATAGTACATTTAAATGCCAGGGAGAAAAGATTTTTTTAGCGTTCGTGAGTTTGTAGTACGAACTGAAGGCGAGTTCTACAACCACACGAGCTAAAAATATAATATCCTCTTACGAAATTTTTCAGTACATCGGGAAAGTGCACTTTTCTACACGGAGGACTGAACATCTTTTTATTTTATGTGATTATTTTGAAACATTGAATGTGGGTGTTCAGGTTAACCGCTCCGCAGTTTTAGGTGTCCAAATCTAGTTCTCCATAGTTTTTCAGGTCGAAATTTCTGGCGTTTTCGGTGTCCACGTTGATCTCTCTATAGTTTTCAGTATCCAGTTCGATTCCTCCATAGTTTTCGATGTCCACGACGTCCGTTCCATAGTTTTCGGGGTCTAGGGGTCCTCCACAGTTTTCGGTGTACAAATCGATTTTTTTAATAGCTTTCTACGTGCTGATCGAACTTATCATAGTTTTCGTTGTCCACGCCGATCTTTTCATAGTTTAGGTACCTAAGTCCACCTAACCGTATTTTTATGAAATACTTTTATATTGTTTACAAAAAATGCTTATTGTAGTGACTTAAAAAAGATCCAGGCTTGGCGGCCTATGGAGGACTTAAAAAAGGTCCAGGCTTGGGGGCCCATGGGAGCCTTAGAAAAAAATCCAGGCTTGGTGTCCCATGGGGGGCTTAGAAAAAACCCAGGCTTAGGCGTCGATGGTGGACTTAAAACAAATCCAGACTTGGGGTCTTATGGAGGACTTAGAAAAAATTCAGGTTTGGGGCCCGTGGGGGACTTCGAAAAAATTCAGGGTTGGTTAGTCCATGAGGGACTTAGAAAAAAATCCAGGCTTGGGGGCCCTCCTCACATGGAGTGTCCTATACATCCTACACAGCGGCGGCAGCAAGATATTTTTATAATATAAATATATATATATATATATATATATATCTGTTGAAGAATATCTACTTGACAATAGATGCTGTGCATAGTTCAACTTTATTTCACAACTTTTTGTATGTATACATGTATAATTCTGAAGCTTTTGTTACACAGCATTTTGCTTGCGAATTGAAACCCACTACTCGGGTAAATATACTTATCTCGACTTTTTTTACACGTAGTGATTTTTTGGGGATTTCAACTGTGACCAGCCTGTAAAGGCAGGTAAATTTCCTTGATAGACTCCGTAATTAGTTAGAAAAGACCAGGCGGAGTTAATAAAAACCCGTAACAAATTTTTTGCACGGATAATCTTGAGCATACAGCCGAAAAACACTGCGAAATCGATTGGAAAAATGAAATTCCGATCGATTCCATTGAAACTTTCGGAAAATGATTCCATTTCCGAAAACCATTGGCTCTTTTTTTTACGTCTAAATCCATGATGTAGCTCTGGCAATGACTATAATTATACGATACGTCAAGAGCTCTAGCCTCAAATACCGTATAATAATAGAAACTAATACTCTTTAAATTAATCTTATATTGACGTCCATTTGACACAAAGCACATTTTCCATATATTATTTATACTGCCACGGCCCGGTCGAAGACAACCTGTACATAAAATCTCATTCGCAATATATCTGAAGTTTTGTGAGTTTTATGTCGCTTAGAGTTGATCTCTTATCTTTGGTTGTATATAGATATATTAGTCGCATCTCATTTCAGAGTTTATTATGGTATACAGGCTTCTTCCTCTACTTCTTCCTATATAGTAGCGATAAAACAGGAGACGCTTTTATAATATCGTCCTTCTCGTAAAATATCGTTTATAATATCGCTTCATCGTCCTTCTCCGGTGGTATAATATGTAGAAAATGGCCAATCTAAGCTCCGCAATTTCTTACCTTCGTTTTGTATGTACAACGAACTAGAAACAATATCCCCCAAACCTTTGAACGCTAGCATCATTGCTACTCTATTATTTATTGAGTCGATCACGTTTTATTCATTTTATCTAATCTGTTTATTCACTTTATTAATCTATTATCTGCCGACATAATGCATCAGAGTGATAAAAATATAATTTATGAGGAATGGGCTAATGTATAATTGCGGTGTCCCAAAATAACTCAACGATTTGTTTTCACTGTCCCTCAAATTAAGTTCATTTGGGCATAAAATAATGATCCTGAAGTTAAAAAAAAGAAATGATCCTTGTAGGTTACTCAAAGTGGTATCAGACAAAAATGACCATCGAAAAAAGGCCGCAGTAATAATACCAGGAAAAATGAGCCCCATGAAAAAAAGGCCTACAGCAACACTTATGTAGGTCGAATTATATACAAGAGCTAATTGAGTTGTTGTGGCTGAAGTTGAAGAGTCAGCATGACCTCGAAAATAATAGTCAGTATATCCTCCCTCCAACCCAATTTTTGTTTATGCAAACGAACGAAAACTAGTGAAGAATACGGTGGGGGAGGGAGCGCAACACTCAGTCGAGTCGGGGCAAAGAGCATCGTCAGTGGGTAGGGGAAGGGGGCGAGGGGGAGACACAATCATGACACAACTTTTTTTAGTAGAAAATTATTATCAAAAATGAAATTTTATATTTATGTAGTATTGTTTTTGTTTATCCCAATCTCTATTCAGTCGTCTTTTCTTTATCGGCCTTTTTTCCCACCGGTCATTCCCGGTCAATTTTATTCACGGACTTTTCTTCACATATCCGCTCAAATCGTTAAAAATTTTTAAGTAACAAGGGTTCATGATATTTGATGATGACTCAGTTATTTTGGGCCACCCTAACATAAGTGATAACGTTTTAAAATCTACGCAAGGCATGTAGAGAAGATATCATATACTCTATCAGTACGTGATTCATTTGTAGACAAAACAGTCCAAATACGTGATCAAAATCAACGTAAAACAAATTATATACGTGATACGTGAGAACACAATTTTAGTTTGTTTTTAAGATTGATTCGAGTAAGTGTATGTTATTATTAGCCGAGTTTCTTAACCCCGGTTTTTGTTTGTTATGTAATGTATTAATATACATACATACTCAATATTTGATGTGATTTTATATTATTTGTTATTTTAGATTGAAAATAGAAAAGAGAATGTAAATGCCCGATACCCAATAAGCAAAAATTGACAAGATCACAAATATCACACAGATGGAACACTCTAACTATTAGTTTGGAACTCATGTTCTTATTAGAGTAACATCAGAATAGTCCAATTTTAATATCACAGACTCTGAGTGTTTGCGAGTACCTATACGTATTTGTGAATGTATGTGAGTAGCTGTGAGTGACTACTTGTCTTATATTTTACTATTATGTAGATATTTTAATAGCTGCACGATTAAAGACTCTTTGTCTTTTTGCAATCGACTCAGAGGAACCTACATTTTCGATATCGGATTAAAAAATTATTAATAACATATTATCCCATCATATCCCATGAAATAATAATTATTTCAACGGGTGACTATAGTAATTTTTCACGTTCTTATGTCTCTTCATCCATGTGCAATTAAAATTCGAGTTGGATGCAAATATATTTTCTACTATTGGAATCTCAAATTTATCTTAATTTACTGCGGTACGACATATTTTCTAGTTGGTAGCATCGATTTGCCTGGGTTCAAACGTCCACGGTAGTGTCTGGCCGTATCATGGTTCGGTGGGTCTGGTACCACCAGCAACAGGTGCGATTATCCCTGGTGGTACGGTGGATGTCTCTCTTGTGGAACCAACACCGCCAGAAATTAATTTAAAGTCAACGTCGGTAGCTACTCTAGTCGCCGGACCAAATTCCGGAGCTACGATCGTCAAAGGAGCAGTTGCTGGTCCTGTCACTCTAAGAGCTGGGTTAAGTGCAGCTGCGGTCGGTGTTCTTTCTGCTGTTGGCGTCAGTACAGGTAATGTAAAATAACTAGAATTAAATTTGGTGATTTGTAAGTTTTTTTAGAATTAGATTGTAACAAAAGTTCTGATATAGGGTGATCATGTTAATCACCGGACAGTTAAGCTGCTCGAATAATTTAATCACCAATATCTCCTTGATTACTGTCTAAATTTTAAACTCTTGCAATATCACTATATTCCTTAGGATTCACACTTTGGATTCATACAATTCGTAGTTGAATTAGATTTGCGATAAACTTCAAACTGCGGTTTCTAAATAAACATTAAATAGAATGAATGAAATTTTGTCAGCGAAAAACCGGACTGTTTATTCTGTCCAATGAACAAACGGAAAAAAATCGTGCAATTTAATTTGTTTATTGATAACAAACAATTCCCATTATGCAGTATAATAATATTGTACAAAAGATGGATTACGGTTTTGGCAGAGACTTGCGTTCTAGTTGATCTCTGATTTGGTACTGTTATATCTGATAAAAATATAAATTGCCTGTAATGTGACATTAATTACAACCACTTTTAAGGACCTTCCCAAGGATCCGTTACTGCAGTGGGCCCATCCGATGGATCAATAAATGTTTCTGCAGCTTCGGGAATAGCTGCAGGAACCATTACAACAGTGGTTGGCCCATCCACCGGACCTGTCGTTGTTGCCGGTCCTAATGCAGTTCCCGCAGTTGTTCCAGTAAACGTCGTCGTGCCTGAGGTTGTTGGAATTGCTGATGTCGATGAAAACACTGGTGAATCAGTTGTCATCAAAGGTAAAATGTTCGACTTATTTGGATCAATAATAAAAAATATTTCAATCAGATATGTTTCAGAAGCTGAATACTTACAGTTTTTCATGCATTTTTTATAGCATTTCTTCCAACTATGTATTTGAATTTTAACATATCGCATTCCAGAAGTTACTTCCAGCCCGTTGGATGTAAGTCAAGGCTTGACAGCCGGTCCAATTGTTTCACAAGAAATTCTCGGAAACACACTACTCGTGAGTGAGCCTCGGGTTAAAATCCTAACACCGGCGTCGCCAGTAATCGTTGGATCTGCTGTTGCCGGAGTGGAAATTTCAGGTCGAGCAGGTGGAAACGTTGCGGTCTCCGGGCCACAAGCTCCGTCGACTGTCATATCTGGACCGTCGGGTACAATCGCTACCACAGGATAGACATGTTAGATTATATCGATACAATCTCATGTATAATAGTAACTGATTAACAAGGATGCAAAGTAGAGTTTTGCACATTCTTTCCTTATGATCTTTGAATGCTTACAAAGGTACCTTAATGAGGAAGTAACTTTATCTATTTTGGATTCCTCATAGAGGAAGTTTTGTAAACATTCAAAAATTATATCGGATCAATATGCACAGCTCTACTTTGCATCCTTGTTTTAAATAAATAAATGCATTTTATATATGATATCTTGCTCGCTTTTAACATTTCAATTTTGATCTAGTTTCAGTTCACCTGAGTTAGAGG
Source organism: Perithous albicinctus (assembly GCA_964016905.1). Lineage (NCBI taxonomy): Eukaryota > Metazoa > Arthropoda > Insecta > Hymenoptera > Ichneumonidae > Perithous > Perithous albicinctus. Next base: position 2,179,653 of record OZ024690.1, read on the forward strand.
AAAATATTATTTTTTAGTATATTTAAAATACCGTAAAGTCCAAACTTCTTCATCTTTTTTCTTCATCAATTTTTCATTTGTAGAAAAATTCAGTTCATTTCATAAGATCCATTGAGTAAAATGAAAATTTTTGGAAAACTTAAAAATTCCATAAAAACCGAATCTATTTGTCGACTTATCCCAAATTCAATACCGGTTGTCTTTTGATATAGCTTTATTTGTAACAAATTATATAGCTCTATAGCTAAAAATTTCCGGTAACTGGAGAGCGAAGACATTTGAAAAAAAGCAAATTCGAATAAAAATAATACAGATGTCTCAATTTTTCTGACACTATTCGCAAACAAAGTTGTCCATATACATATATCCTGTCCCATATACATATATGCCAAATTCCAGTTCGATTGTTAAAGCGGTTCTTGAGATATGAAGGTTTAAAATTTGCATGCCAGCCACACACACACACACGCAGTCACATTCATTAGGACGTTTATGTAAGCCTCTTTTCTCAACATTTTGGGCTATTCTGAGTGTCCTGACATGAAAATCTCCGAACTTATTTTTTTTACGAAAACAAAGCTTCTATGAGGAACCAAAATTAATGTGATGAATCATAAGTGTGCAAATAATAATTGAATCGTGTTTGTTGAAGAAGGTAACTCTATAAATAAAATGAAACGGGACGTACTAAATAGTTAAGTTTCGCTGAATGATTGATACGAAAACGAGAATAATGAAATGAATTGAACAGATTTAATGAAAGAAAGATATAATCATAGAAATTGTTTATTTGATTTGTGTATGTGTTCGTGTATATGGGGCAAAACACGTCAAGTCAGCCACCCCAATTTTAAAGGTCAACACATTTCTTCAGAATGTTAGTCTAGTTGAAAAAACAACGTAGGAATTTTTTCAGATTTTTTATTGCATATTGCAGCCGTTGAAAATCGCAGAAAATAATAATTGTTTGTATTTTAACGCCGATACCACGGCTCGCAATAAAAAATCATAACAACATCAAATTTTGGATTTTCAGCGTACTTTCCAACAACATTTTTTGTAAGACACTTCGACTTCATTTTATGCTATTTTTCAATTAAATAAAGTTGCCACTTTTTTCCCCTCCTAAACGGCATTTCCGATTCAGTTGAAATGTTCACATTTTGTTCGTTGAAATGCCTAGAATCGTAGAAAAAATTGGCGAGATGGGCGGTAATCTCGCTCCAGTGTTACAGCTCTTCGAACGATCAAACATCGCGGTAATCTAATACAAAAAACAAGAATTACATAATAAAGAAATGTAAAGCGGGCTTCAGAATATTTTCAAATAGATATTCTCAGCTCTCCTAAACGCAGAGAGTAATTACACATTAGATTACAACGATATTCCATCGTTCGAAGAGCTGTAACTCTGGGGCGAAATTGCCGCCCACCTCGCCAATTTTTTCTGAGATTCTAGATATTTCAAAGAACAAGTTTTGTGCAAGAACAAAACGTGAAAATTTTAGCTGAACCGGAAATGCCGTTTTGGAGGGAAATAATGGCAACTTTGTTTAGTGGAATGTTAGCATAAAATAAAATCGGAGAATTTTACAAAAAATGTTGTTTGAAAGTACGCTGAAAATCCAAAATTTGATTTGCTTCTGGCTTTTTTTGTGTGAGCCGTAGAATTGGCGTTATAAAATAAGCAATGATTATTTTCAGAAATTTTTAATAGTTGGAATATGCAATAAAAAATCTTTATAAAATTCCTACGTTTTTTCTTCAACCAGACCAACAACTTGAATAAATTTGAGGACGTTTTGTTAACATGAAAAATTGGGGTGGCCGACTTGACGTGTTTTGCCTCATATGTTTAACTGGCTGTTCTTGGCCCTCAACGATACACGGTGATACCCCGATAAACATTACAATTTTGTATAAGTGGAATTTGTACAGCCTTCGTTGATAGTCATTGATAGGTGGAATTGGAGTAACAATAATTAATTATTTGTCTGGGTCATAGTACTGAAACAGTACCAATGGTCGCAGTATCAATATGCAAATTAGATTGCATAAATTCAACTCGGTAAATTATAATCTATTAGTTGTTAATTAGTATTTTAACTTCAATGGGATAGCCATTACAATTATGAAAGAGGAATTTATTATAATTACCTATATTATTAAAATATAATAATATTCATTAAAGTGGACGTTATGTGTGCTCCGATTGAATTTTCATCAGGACTCCCGTCAAATCGATCCAAACTAATAAGAGCGAATCCTGCAGTTAATCGAGACTTGTATCATATATTATGCGTGCGTGCCTGCGTGTATGTATGTGTGTGTTGACGTACAAAAATTTGAACCTCGACATCTCGAGAACTAATCGAACAATTGAACTGAAATTTGTCTCATACGTAAAGGAGAAACTACTCTATTTATTCCTTATAGAGGAAGCTCGGTTTTCATGAAAAAATCGTTTTTCAAGATTTTCTTGTCAAGGCACTGAGAATGGTCCTCATCTTCATTCATAAACGTTCGCATGTATTTGTATGTCTGTGTGCGTGCGTTGGTGCGTGCGCGTATTTCAGGGACAGAAAATTCAAATATCCATTACTTCCGATCGGTACTATGTGTGCAGCTGAAGTTTTACGCGTAAGTAAAGTAGTAACTCCTCTTTGATTGATGTGATTTTTGACAAAATGTATCCACACATACAGGTTTTATAGAATTTTTAATTTTTGAAAAAGGGCGTGTTATGCCTGACTTTGAATTTTTTTATAAAAGTACACTTTCGTGCTAATTTCCGAAAAAGTTAAGCAGGTATGCCAACATTTTCTACGTAATGAAAATATGATGCAGCGTTTCGGAGACGCGTGTAACGTCGTTTAATTCTTTTTAAATACATTTTTCATTTTTAATGCCCATAAGTACAAATATTCAATTGCGCATAACATTCAAGTGCCATGGTGGTTCCAGCTGAAACTTTGCACAGAAGGAGAGTATCATCTCCTCTTCAGTTAAGGCAAAAGTACCAATGGCGGGACGTTTAAGGTGATGTCTGTTTTGTATGACAATTTTCGCATGCATATATTAATTATTTTAGCTAATGGTGGCAACAAATTGCAAGGTTAGAGTTTCTAGTTTCCGGAAACCATCAAATAAAGATATTTCTGGTATTTAAAAAAATATTTAGTCCTTAAAACGCTGAAAAGTTCCGATGTACCAGTGCTGGGACAACTATTTTTGTGCATGTCCCGATGCCGAGACATCAGATGTACGTATCCATGAACATCTGTAAACTTTAAAGAATCTGCTGGGGAACAATTGATGGAATATGTGCTGTACTTACAGTTACTTACGGTTTATAAGGAATACGGGAATGCTTACAACTGCGATATTCGTACGTTATCGTAATCACTAACTGCCACATAACCCGGCATCCGCGTCAAAATGACAATCGCGTGTTTGTGTTCCGGCTTTGGGTCCCAGCGAGATTACTTAGTCGCCCAGTCGCGGGACACACGTTGGATAATGGCGCCAACGTCCATTCAGCCGGTCCCGGTAAGGGAATACAAAAATTACACGTTATAATATATAATTTCTGTATTTGAAACCCGTATGAAAAGTCTCGAACACGGTATAATTTCCGTGGTGTCATATCAATTATTATTCGGCTCTCTTTAATTAATTGGTTTAGCAATATGCTGAAAAAGCTCGAGCGGAATGAGTCCGCTAATATATTTTTCATGTGAATTTTTAATTTACGATGAATGACATTAAACTTTTTCACGTATGTTAATTATATACAATAGATGTAATTTTATACATTTCATATTTTATCCATTAACTGCTCAGTATCTACAAATAGCTCCTGTGTGTCCCACAATTAGGACGTGTCCTGCCATTGGTACGTTTACCTTACTGTGATTATGTACAAAAAAATTCACAAACACACAGATTTCATAGAATTTTTAAATTTTCAAAAGAAGCGCATGAGCACGCTTACGTTATTCTGTCGTTGCACAAGCAACTACCAAAAATGTGGAGGTAACGATATAAAAAAATGCTAATTTAACTTAAAAATGATGCAAAGTAGAACTTTGCACACTGCTCTACGAGAGAGCCAAGATTAATAAATAAATGTCCTCATAAAGTTGGTGAAGATTGACAAAATGATTTGGATTTCATAACAATTTCCATTTTTTATGTTTTATCCACTTGTGCTTTCGACGACTATATTTGACTGATTCGACTTGGTGACATTCGCGAAGATTTACTTTGAGCAATTGTATTAAGGCAAAAATGCAAAGAATCTAACAGATTACCTTCTTTTTATTATTCACCTTTTATAAAGTTTTGCTGAGAGGCATCTTTGAAGTAATAGTAAAAAAAGTAATGAAGCACCAATTTGCAAGGTTCTTTGCATTTTATTTTCCATCTAATTTTACTTAAAAGTGAAAATAAATATTAACTGTATGTACCAATAGAGGATGTTTTGTTTTCATGCACTTTTTTTTGCGCAACTTCGACAAAGAGTTTATATTTTAGAGAATTTTTTTTTTTTTTCTGAAAATTCATTAATTTGTCACACGTTTAAATAATACGGGGCTTTGCAAAGTGATCGTTCCCGAGATATTACAGATTAACTGAAAAATTTAAAAATTGGCATATTTCAGCAGATTTTTTTATAAATTTGGAATTTGGTGTTTCTATTAGAACCACTGAATCTGGTTTTTAGAATCTTTTTGAGTATTTTTTTTAAGTGGCTGTATTGGTATGGAATGACCCATATATATGGTAATATATGGTCTGGTATAAAGTGGAGATATTAATACTCAAGGACGTCAGGAAACAATTAAGGTGCTGGCGTTGATTGTCATTGGAGTACTCGAGCTCAAACCAGTCTCTACTGATGTGAGCGAAGCTGTCTCTACTTTCACTGCTACCAGTTATTGGCAGTCTCTATTGCAAGTCGTATAGGATGGAAGGACATACAAATATGCCAATAGCTGCATATTTCTCTCGCTCGGTCTCGCTTATATAGCCGATAATATAATAGCAGATAACATATATATACTATGATTCCCTGTGTGATAACATGACCTTTATATGTATTTATTGCACGCTTCCTGATTTCATTGCTCAGTTAATAATTCATCCACTTCCACGCAACTTTTCTAATAAAAGTTGAGCTCCGCTACTGTTGTACAAATAATATACATAGTGATTCATAAAAAAGAATGCATTGTACCGTTATTATTGTGTATGATGTATTCTTGGTGAACTCAGTAAGTATTCAAATCTGAGCCCTTCCAACTCGCACCATAGCTTTTTACACTATTATATACGCTTGAAAAAACACTTTTAATTCTTTATTAGATTTTTTGACGGAAACTTTTTTCATGAATTTTTTTAATTAACATTTTTTCCAAATTAAAAAATTTTAAACTTTTCTCAAAAATTCGGTATTAGATATCTACATTTTTCAACTTTAACCCAGAGTGGCCAGACGTTTGCGTCGAATATAAGCTACTTTTTCAAAATAAAGCCATTAAAAAAAATGTTATTAAAAAAACTCTCGACTGCAAAAATTGACTCTCATTTAAAGAAGAATATATTGAAAGAAATTACTCACATAAATGATGATATTGAAAAAAATAATGGAATAATTCCTAATATACTTTAATCTCAAGTTGAACTCCCTTGAATACAGTTTTTGATATTATGAATGTTATAAATATAGTCAAGAGATGGCTGAAGGATTATGGTCGATGGCCAGTTAAAAATATACATATAATATTATTGATTAGAAAATAATGTATCGATATGTAACAAATGGTTAATATATTGTTAATAAACATAATTATATTGTTAATAATTACTACTACTGCTACTAGTCAAGAGGCCTATCACAAAGGAAGTATGTGATTATAGAAATCCTTTGGACTTGTTTAAAACGATACGTCTCCCGAATATATTTATATCATTCATAATATTAAAAACTGTATTCGAGAGATCAACTTAAGATTGAAGTATATTAGGAAATATTTCATTGTTTTTTTAATATATTCTTTTTTTAATGAGAGTCAATTTTTGCAGTCGGGAGTCTTTTATATCATTTTTTAAATTTCATGCTGTTTGAAGCTTTGATTTGGGTGCATATCTTATTGGAAAAAATCCGATTGGAAGTAATTAAATGGACAAATAATAAAAGGGACAATTGCGCCTCATACAAATGCAGGTTGAGACTCATGCGCGGCATTCAAGCACCAGAGATGAGAATCTCTGCAAGGATTCTACTGTGAGCGCCCTGAAGTGAGCTACGAAAAAAAATGATACTTCTATATATTCAAATAGGCTATTTGAAACTATATGAAAAAAGCTCACAATTGTATTGTCATAGTGCTTCATCTATCAGTTCCGTTTACGTGGAAGTACGTTTATCAGATTTGGCTTCCTCAAGAAGCTTTGTTTTGTGCATAGTTATTTTTTAAATGTTAGTTTTTGCGTAAACGTGTCATCAGACATTTTTAAAAAAATTGAAAATCGTGTAAAATCCGACCGACTGTATAATAGTCCAACTTTGTACCAAATTATAACCCGATATCTCAAAAATTGTAGAAACTAGACCGCATACAAACATTTTTGAAAAATGTTTGTATGCGTTAATCTGCGTAGATTTTATAAAAAATTGCACTTACCCTACGGCATCGACACTGCGTGTCAAATTTCAGCTTGATCGCTGAAGCCGTTCTGAAGTCACGCACACGCACACGCACACGCACACGCACACGCACACGCACACGCACACGCACACGCACACGCACACGCCAATGGTTGGTTTTTAGATGATTTTTCAGGATCGACCATAAACCAACGTTTCATAATGGCGAAGAACGGTTGGTTGATGGTTAAATTTGAGAAATTTACAAATTGAGAGTTAAAAGTGTCTCACTGCATTTTCTATTTTAACATCTTATTATTTAATATATGATTTTCTTTAATGTGGATAGAAAAAAGCTTTAGAAAAATTCGGGAAAAATCTTGCATTATGTACAAAATGTTTACACAGTAACTGACCATAATCTGACATATCGTTTCATTTTTTTCCGTTTTTAATGACTTCTTTTTTTTAATTTCTTAAAAAATAGCCTCTAGCGTCTGCCGACTCTGGGTCAATGCTTAAATATGTTAATATCTAATACAGGATTTTTAAGAAAAATGTCATATTTTTAAATTGGGTAACAAAATCTTTATTTTAAAATTGTATGTAAAAAAAGTTTTAGTTAAAATAAGTCTAAAAGGATTAAAAGTGTTTTTTTTCGTGCGTATAGAATAGTATGAAAAATTATGGAGGAAATTGGAAGGGGTCAGGGATGAATGCTTAGGGAGTTGGTCAAGAGTATCTCATATAATCGTATTTTACTTATCACTTTATTTTTGTAAATGATGGTCAATTGCAAGGCTCTATATATAAGGAATTCCCCGCCAACTCAGCTACTTCTTTTTCGATACTCTTACAAGGAACATGACTTTGGTCCCCCTCCGATTTTGATAAAACTCACGTAGGTTGTAAAGTATAGAAAACTAAAAGACATGTAATTTTTTAATCTATTTTTTTATCTGAGTGCGTAGACTACCTATTATATAGTAATACATGATTTTTTTTACATAAAATCTACTCTAACGCCTTCTTTTAGTCGCGTTACATTAGCCGCGTATTTACACGGCTTTCGGTAAAAAGAGTCTTCCACCTCGCTTGATCACAGGCCCCCAGAGATTCCATAGGGTCATGTACAATTGATAAGTGTTATTATCTAATGCCAGGATTTTAATTATTTTGTTTATGGAAAAATCCGGATTTGCGAGTTCGAAAGGAGTGCTTGAGAATAGCAATTCTAATACCTGATCCGCTAGTATTTAGGCGAGAGCTCTTGTCAAAGATCTCCCACCACTATCAGCTGATCGTTCGGCGACACCGACGTAGTCGTCTGCCAAAACAAGGCTGCACGTCGGTCCAGGAACGATGATTCCCGAGGAAGCAAGGCCTCTATAACTTCTTGGGAGATCTTCAATGCATTGGCTACTGAATGCGTCTCTCTCGCTCTCATAAGGAACGTCCCTACCAGCGTAACGGCTATCTCTTATTACCTTTGGATCGACCACTAACGTCGAGTGTTCACGCATTTTTATAGTCCGCGTAGAAAAGATGAGGAATCCAGGATGGAATCCAGAGCAAAATACATTATGAGGTCTGGGCAGTGCCGGATGGGGTCTGGGTAGTCCAGTATAGAGTATGGTCAGTCCAGGATGGAGTCCAAAATGGACAATGGGATCGGATCAAATCCCATTGTCCACCCTAGACTACCGAGACTCCATCCGGAACTCATCATTTTTACACAGGAGGCAATCAGCGAGACTCGTGATCCTTCGCGAAATTAAGCGAAAGTACGCGATCACATTATTCGCCACTCTTTCTATAAGCGGGGAAAGGAAAGATCTATGAGCGCAAGAAAATTTGCGTGCTCGTCGTACTTGTCTGCGGCGCTTTGCCTCGGACACTTGGTCGTTGAGCTTTGCTTCGGGCACTTGTAACGGTGATCAGGCGAGATGGGTATGTGTGCCCGTGTATTCCGGGGCTACAATAATTTTTGCTGCGTGTAAAAAAAAAAAAGAAAAAAGGTGAGACTCTTACTTCGCTTGTTCCATGGGATTGTAGTATGTTATTTTTTTCGGTATAATTAATTGTAATTTAAAGTTCGTGATGTCGTGGTTTTATTCCCGGGATTCGAAAAGATCGTTTATTTTTCCGTTGCGTTTTTCGGGTGTGCTTGGCTGTAGTTGAAGTACCCAGGATGATGCGCGATAGTTATCGATCTTTCAGTCGAAGACGGATTTCGCTCTTTAGAATCACCCCCTCAAACGCCGCGTAAAACGAGTATCTTTCAATTAGTAGGATCGTGTTTGGTAATTTATGTTTTTTTGTCGCGTTAACTTCCAGAAATCGTAAAATTGTATTATAAATTGTTCTCACTCGCGAATAGGAAATCGCGAGAGTGAATTAAATAGCTTTCGACGATTTTAGTAGGGCATTTTCTTGCCACTAAGTTTAAGATTTCGGATTTGGAATTTGTTGGGATTTTTTTTTGGTTAGTGAATAAATTCGTTTTATTTTTGCCCGGAATTTTTGGTGTTGTGTTTACTTTATTTATTTTTCGGGTTACCCGGATCTCAAGTCCCGAACCGCCACCGTATTTGTCAGGCTGCTTGCTAGCTGTGGAACCAGACCCTTCTTCCTTTTCCAGAATTTAAAATAAAAACCAGTCGGCTTCCGTGACGAGGCAGAGCTGGTGCCCTAATGAAATAAAAACCGATCGAGGGAAGAAGTTTTGTGGCGATAGTATGTGGAGTTATGTTTTGGCGTCACACTACATCTACATATACATACTTGAAAAATACCTTTTAAGTGCAAATTAATGATCTCGTACCTTTTCTTAACGGTATTTAAGGGGACGAAGTGCCTCCGTGAGGTAGTCTATACACCGACCTTTTTTTCGACTCAACTTTCAACATAATACAAATTACGAGCCTCGATACCACTTCTCAGATTGTAAGGTTGGTGTAAAGCGGTGAAAGAAATAAACTTCGGGGAGCTCGTTCTTGAGTTGAAACGTGTATATATATATATATATATATTGTGACGTATTTTTCTTTATCTCGATACCGCGAGTTTAAAAGTAACAAAATACTTAAAAAAAAACAAAAAAATGGAACCGGAACCAAACTTAAGCTCAAACCAAAAGGGAGAGACAAAAAAAAGAGAAAAAAAAGAAAACACGAAACCGAAACTTACGTCACCTTCGGCCGTTTGCGTCCGCGAGTGCAACGAGATCCCGGGGGCGCCAGTCAATTTTTATTTCGCCGGTATTAACTAACCGGACTAAAACTGGAGATCGGTGGAACCGGCCGACCTCCGCAAAGACGAAACAGACACGAAAAGCTAAAACTAATCATCGATGGCACTCGCGAGCGCAAACGGTTGCGGAAATGCACGGTTGCTCAGGATGCAGATTATGGTAGAAGGGTCGCGATCCTCTCGCCAATAAAATAACTACGAGAACACACACGACACCGAGAAAAATTATTCTGAACTAGAACAATCATCTGATGTTGACTTGAAAGTCACGGGATCGCATCTAAATGCATCGAAAACCACTCAGCCGATCGAAAGATCCAGGCGAGCATAACGAGAACGCATCTCTTCGCACGATCGATAAATTATCTTTAAAAGAAATAACTCACCGAAACAGCAGAAGAGAGTTCAAAGAACTCAACGGGAACTGTATCTTGCGATACCACGGAAACTGCACTTGATCACTGCAGCACTTGGAGAATTAACGCATCCCACAAGGCACCGGATCAAGAAAAGAATTCTTTCCGAATTCGCACGAGAACAACACCAGAATATCCACCAGTCAAACGAGAAGCACACGCGAAAGCGAACACTCGTGACAGGTAGGATATACCATGAGCACGAGAGAGACAGCGTATGTCTCTCAACCGAGCGCGAAAACGATAGGGCCGAAACCACAACACACGGGAACGCGAGAGGGGTCCGAGTTGCCTCGAGGACAGCTCTCGGTAGACTAAATTAGTCTACAGGAATCATCGAAAGCAATTATTATCATTATCACCGAAATCGTGACCGATAACTACTGCCTTCTCAACTATTTCACGATATCCTCGATACGAGAGAGAGAGAGAGAAAGAAAGAAAGAAAGAAAGAAAGCTATAGCGGTAATATGGATCTTCACGATCGCTTCCCCTAGTCAATGCGCGAAAACAAGGCTCTTCTTTACATAAAAAAAAATAAACCACACAGTACAAGGGGTTCCAACCTTGCCTGGAACTGAACCATAACTCCGCCTGTTCTCCAGCGCATTGCACTATCCGTTGGGGTGCCGGAATTGCACCGGACTTTTGCGTATTCGCAACAACCCTCGTCGGGCCTCTCCTTTACTCGGGCTGCTCATTACTTCGAGCTCCTCACCACCGAATAAATTCGAGAACCTCGACCAAAATTGAACTTAATCGTAAAATAACCAATAAAAAAAAAATACCGGAAGTTGTACAAAGCAAAAAAAAACAAAATATAATCTCGATCGAGAGCGTACGGGAGCCGAACGGTAACATGAAATAGTCGAGGTGCGATAAAGCGGGATCTATAACGACGAAAATCGGGCGTAAATCACGCAATTTCGTTCATGTTATATTTTTGTGACGATGATAAAAAAATCACGTCACAACTCCTCACCCCTTAGGGGAGGTTTCGAACAAGAGCTCGAAACGGTAGCCAATCCGAAAATTACGGGAACCAAAACTCCGGTAGTCTTCTTGGAGTTCAACCTAAAGGTTGCGGGACCAATTCGGGAACTTTAGCACGCGTAGCATGTGTCGTTAACGACTCATACCCAACGCGCTTTTTCGGCGACAGACTCGCGACTTCGTCGTGAGGAAGTCCGCGAGGGTGTTGACCTCTCGATACGGAAACCAACGAAGGAGGACCGTTAGCCACAGTTCGGTAGCTGTAACCTCCTGCTCTCACCACCGTTGCTCGTCGGTAATAAATTGTGAGGTGAGACGGGAACTTCACGAGAGACTAGGTCTCGATCGTAACACGGGAAAATAAGATAAATATTTTTACTACACATTCTGAGGACAACCACAATTATCAACAAAATGGTCTACATTACCCTCTCCGCAGCGTGATTTCCAACGTCGATCTTGTGACGGAATCCAAGAGGGCGAGGTCCAATGTAGCGGGAACGAAGATAGTTTCCTCTGGCGAAAACTTAGGCCTTGCGGCCCGTATGACGGGATCCACGGTAGATGGCCGATTACGGGAACTTGGTTTCCTTCAGAAGCCAAAGGCGGGAGCTTGGACTTTTCGTCCAATGGAAAAGAACCTCGAGCTCGAGGTGGGAGGGCCACCAACGTCACACATGTCAGAGCCTGCAGCTCAACAGGGTGGTTAGGCCGGTGCCTCGGGCGGTCGATAGGGTTTTAAATCCTTCACCGAGATCTTTCCCATCGATCGCCCATCGAGATCCGATAGTTCGTAAACTACGCGGGAAACCTTCTTCGAAATTATGAACGGCCCCTCAAACGGAGCGTTCAACGCTGCCGACACATGCCTGGCGGCGTTCGAGAGCGTATGCGATCGTCGCCAGACGAGATCGCCGACTTCGAACGTACGATCCCGGTGACGGAGGTTGTACTGTTCGGCTTGTCGTCGGAAGGCCTCATCGAGAGCATGCGTGAACGCGGTCCTCAGGGTGTCCAGACGGGCCATTCGCCTCATCCATTCCTCAGGAGGACGCGGGATCACCTCGAGAACTCCCTCAACCTCCCGTCGAAGCGAGGTAGCTGACGGAGGCTCGCGCCCAAAGTTTGCGAAGGCCGGCATGGCCTGTAGGGAACTATGGAACGCGGTATTGTACGCGAACCGGAACTCATGCAAATGGTGATCCCATTCGCGATGATTTCCATCGAGAAACGCGCGGATCATGGTTTTAACAACCCGATTCACACGCTCGGTAGGGTTAGCCTGCGGATGGTATGGCGGTGTCGTTTGATGCCGCATACCCACACGCTCCGTGAGTTGACGAATGTCCCGATTAATAAACTCGGTTCCATTGTCCGTGAGCAATACTCGGGGCGCACCCCAGCGAGTAACGATTAAATCGTCGATAACTTTCGAGATCGATTTACCAGTTGCCTTCCGGAGGGGGCAGATCTCTATCCATTTGGTATAGAGATCCTGGATGACGAGAACATAAGCGTATCCTGTGGACGCTGGCGTGAGCGGCCCCATGATATCGGCTGCGATAGTCGTCCAGGGACCATCGACCACACGATGGCCCATGAGGCCTGCGGGAGCCTGTTGTTCTACCTTGCAACGTTGGCAGGTTTCACACTGCCGTACGTGGGCAACAACATCTTTGAACATTCCAGGCCAATAGTAAAGGGTGGATAGACGTCGGTACGTCTTCTCGACACCCAGGTGGCCTGCCTGCGGGAGCGCGTGGCACTCTTGAAGAGCGACACGTCGGGATTCGCGAGCGAGCACAAGCTTCCATGCATCGAGATCTTCAAATTCGAGATCGGCGAGATCGGCGGGTCGATGGAAGTATAGCCGACCATCGACTACCTGCCAATCCGGGAACTTGTCGGGTTTCCGCACAACGTCGCGGAAACGCCGGCGGTACCAGGCATCCTGAGTGTCGCGAGCGCACAGGGCAACGTCGCCTTGACCCTCAGGGATCCTCGAGAGCGCATCGGGAACATGGTGCAACGCGCCCTTGCGGTGTACTATGTCGAAGTTATACTCCAACAGTTCCAAAGCCCACCGAGCTAGTCGACCAGTGGGGTTCTTTAAATTGTGTAGCCATCGAAGACTACTGTGGTCTGTCACCACTGTAAAAGAATACCCCTCGAGATAGCAACGGAACTTCCTTATTGCCCATAGAACCGCGAGGCATTCTTGCTCCGTCACTGAGAATTTCCTCTCTGGCGCGGTCAGAGCGCGACTCGCATAGGCAATAACCCGTTCGTGACCTTCGATTACTTGCGTGAGGACGGCACCAAGTCCGACCCCGCTAGCATCGGTTTGTAGCGTGAACGGCAACGCGAAGTCCGGGCAGGCGAGCGTGGGGGTGCTCGTTAGCCTCTGCTTCAGCGTATCGAGAGCTTGTTGTTGTTCGGGACCCCATTCCCATACCTGGGCTTTTTTCGTGAGCCGTGTTAGAGGTTCTGCAATCGTAGCGAACTCCTCTATGAAACGCCGGTACCATGACGCCATGCCGAGGAAACGGCGTAGCTGTCGTATATTTTGCGGGATCGGAAACTCGAGAACAGGTGCTACCTTTGCGGGATCAATCTTCAGGCCCTCGCTATTCACGAGAAACCCGAGATACTGAACTTCAGAGCGACAGAACTCGCTCTTCTCGCGATTAATTGCGAGGCCAGCAATCGAGATCTTCTCGAGGACTTTTCGGAGCCACACTAGGTGCTCTTCGAAGGTCCGAGTTACGATAATGATGTCGTCTAGGTAGACGAACACATGTGGGTACATTTCTGCACCCAGGAGTTGATCCAACATACGCTGGAACGTAGCGGGAGCATTCGTGAGGCCGTACGGCATCCGCTTGAAGTGGAACAGACCTCGGCCTGGGACCACAAAAGCGGTTATCTCACGCGAAGCGGGATCCATCGGAACTTGCCAATAGGCTTGGCTTAAGTCCAATGTCGAGATATAGTTAGCTTGACGCAACTCATCGAGGATGCCGGTCATGTTCGGGATGGGGTAGGCATCCTTTTTCGTCACAGCATTGACCTTTCTGTAATCAATACAGAAACGGTACTTGCCGTTAGGCTTCTTGACCATGACCACGGGACTTGCCCAGTCACTATTGGAGGGCTCGATAATGTCGGTAGCCAACATCCGGTCGACCTCCGCCCACATAATGTCGCGGATCACCGGAGTTACGGGATACGGCTTCTGCTTGACCGGAGCACTGTCGCCTACGTCAATGTGATGGGTCACAAGCGTAGTAACTGCCGAATCAGCAGGAATAACCGGCACGTTAGCATCGAGAAACTCGCGTAAGCGAGTCGTCTCGGCGGTATCCGGAGTTCGTAAGCCACAGCACATAGTTATGCGTGACCCAACCTCCTCAGGAACAAAAGTGTGTTGTACTTCCGGAAGATCACGGAAAACCCATGACTCCCCGAAGAAGTCGACGACCATTTTTGCGGAAATCAGGTAATCCAAACCTAGTATCAGCTCTTCGGAGAGCGATGGTAGGTGGAGTGCGAGAACATTCGTACCGCGACCCTCGAGGATCGCCGGTACTTCGGTAGCTGTCTCGACAGTCTCGACCTGGCTATTCGCAACCAAGACTGGCCGAGGCGGGATTCGTTGTACTGGGAGGCCGAGACTAGCACAGAACTCAATCAAGTTCGCGCCCAGAAACGTCCTGGTAGCACCCGAATCAACGAGAGCTTTTACGGTACGATCGTAAATGACGACTTCAACCCGAAAAGCAATGATGCGGTCGTCGCTAGCGGCATTGACGATTACGTCGTCTAGCGACGTGTCGGGAGCAGGGTTGATGTCCGGTAGCCGCCTCTGCTGTCTCTTCTTACGACGGATCGCATGACGACAGGGCCTCGATAAGCGGAAACTTGGCGGAAGCGTGTTAGTCAGGGTATGACTGTCTTTACCTGGAGGCGCGGGAGAATGGCTCACGCGCCTCCTTGCGCGTTTCCCCGGTTGCAATGCGTGCAACGGGCGGACGTCACACCTGACAGGCCACATCGGTAGCAAAAGAGTCGACGAGACTCCTTGCATTCCCGATGCCGATGACCCTGCTGGTCACAATTCCAGCAGTGGTTCACCGCGGTAACCCGGGGCGCGTTCCCCTCCCGGTTAAGGGCTGGAGCAACCCCAGCGGTAGTCCCTTGTCGCGGAAAGGCCTCGCGAGAAGAGTTCGGGAGCTGCGGCGGTACTGCAGCCGCTCGAGAAGTGGAAGGCTGTGGCCTTCCCTCGGTAGCTCGTCCGCGGTTAGCGCGTGACGGAACGAGAGCTCGCAGGAAGTCGAAGGGTTCCTCGACTTCCTCCAATGGAGACTGATATTCAGC
This sequence comes from Perithous albicinctus, assembly GCA_964016905.1. Taxonomy (NCBI): domain Eukaryota; kingdom Metazoa; phylum Arthropoda; class Insecta; order Hymenoptera; family Ichneumonidae; genus Perithous; species Perithous albicinctus. Next base: position 2,195,343 of record OZ024690.1, read on the forward strand.
CTCAACATCGAGCTCCTGAGCAGCATTAATTCTTGTGCGTCGAGGAGCTTGCGGGAACTGCCTGCGAGGTTCGCGATACGCGAAACTCGGGCATAGCGATGACTCCGGTCTCGGAGGTGGGCGACGAGAGTCGAGACTCTGTATCACCCGCTCACGACGACCTGCCTCACGCTCGAGATCCCTCATCGTCAATCGATCATGATACGAGATCATGATCTTGAACGGGGGTAGCATATTTCGATATGCATACCGCACGCGTTCCTGTTCAGTCCAAGGGGGGCTGAGACGTTCCCCTAAGGGGTGAGGAGTTGTGACGTGAGAATAAGCCGCTCATACAGCTTAAATACACGAGAACCGACTCATGGTTGCCCTGAGTCCTGGACATTATCTCGTCGCGGAGTGCGATTTGATAATCGGGATCAGAGAAGCGTCCTCGGAATGCAGCTTTCACCGATTCCCAATCTGTCAACAGACGGCGTTCCTCTCGGTACCACGTACGGGCCATGCCCGACAGGCAAAACGAGAGCGTCTTGATCAGATCCTCGTCCCGGATGGGGATCAAGGATCTGCCTTCCTCCATGAGGGAGAGGAAATCCTCAACGTCCTCATGCGGTTGGCCCGAGAACGAAACATCCCAGCGGCGAACCTCTTGGAGGACGCGCTGAGGCGAGAGCCAGCGTCTTCGACGTCTCGGTAATTCCGACTCTTCGGTGATCTCGAAATCGTCCGGGTCCAGCGTTAGCCGTCTCCGGACGCCGTCATGGGGTGGTGCCCACGACCATCTCGAACACCGTTCGGGTCAACGGGAGCGGCGGTCCGTTCCACCGGGAACCCCCATTGGCGGGCCCTCCGCCGATAACGACGCGGCGTCACGGGATCTTGCCGGCGTAGGCCACCAGCCTGTCCACGTGAAGGGTCACGGAATCTACCTGGTCTTTCCGCATCATCCGACCTATCGGAGAGGGAAGACTCAGGGTGCTCCGAAGCTCGGTCGGGCAACCTTTCGGGAGCTAAGCCGGACTTCCGGTCGTCGACTCGGCCGGTTCCACCTCTCGCACCGTCCTCGGACATTGCGTAAGGCGCCCCGGACAACCAGCGATACCGAAAGGGATCTAATAAGATCGGCTACGATCGGGATCCGAAAATCGAGAATACTAATTACTTTTCGAACTTCCGAAATTAATTCGCGTTCGAAAAGACGGGAGCGAAAATTTTTCGAACGTCGAAAATTAATTCGAGCTCGAAAAAGCGAGAACGAGAATTTTCCGAACGTCGAAAATTAATTCGAGTTCGGAAAAGCGAGAACGAAAGATTTTCGAACGTCGAAAATTAATTCGAGTTCGAAAAAGCGAGAACGAGAATTTTTCGAACGTCGAAAATTAATTCGAGTTCGAAAAAGCGAGAGCGAAAAATTTTCGAACGTCGAAAATTAATTCGAGTTCGAAAAAGCGAGAACGAAAAATTTTCGAACGTCGAAAATTAATTCGAGTTCGAAAAAGCGAGAACGAAAAATTTTCGAACGTCGAGAATTAATTCGAGTTCGAAAAAGCGAGAACGAAAAATTTTCGAACGTTGAAAATTAATTCAAGTTCGAGAAGCGAGAACGAGAATTTTTCGAACGTCGAAAATTAATTCGAGTTCGAAAAAGCGAGAGCGAAAAAATTTTCGAACGTCGAAAATTAATTCAAGTTCGAAAAGCGAGAACGAGAGTTTTTCGAACGTCGAAAATTAATTCGAGTTCGAAAAAGCGAGAACGAAAAATTTTCGAACGTCGAAAATTAATTCGAGTTCGAAAAAGCGAGAACGAAAATTTTTCGAACGTTGAAAATTAATTCAAGTTCGAAAAGCGAGAACGAGAATTTTTCGAACGTCGAAAATTAATTCGAGTTCGAAAAAGCGAGAACGAAAAATTTTCGAACGTCGAAAATTAATTCGAGTTCGAAACAGCGAGAACGAAAAATTTTCGAACGTCGAAAATTAATTCGAGTTCGAAAAAGCGAGAACGAGAATTTTCGAACGTCGAAAATTAATTCGAGTTCGAAAAAGCGAGAGCGAAAAATTTTCGAACGTCGAAAATTAATTCGAGTTCGAGAAAGCGAGAACGAACATTTTTCGAACGTTGAAAATTAATTCAAGTTCGAAAAGCGAGAACGAGAATTTTTCGAACGTCGAAAATTAATTCGAGTTCGAAAAAGCGAGAACGAAAAATTTTCGAACGTCGAAAATTAATTCGAGTTCGAAACAGCGAGAACGAAAATTTTTCGAACGTTGAAAATTAATTCAAGTTCGAAAAGCGAGAACGAGAAACTTTCGAACGTCGAAAATTAATTCGAGTTCGAAAAAGCGAGAACGAAAATTTTTCGAACGTTGAAAATTAATTCAAGTTCGAAAAAGCGAGAGCGAAAAATTTTCGAACGTCGAAAATTAATTCGAGTTCGAAAAAGCGAGAACGAAAAATTTTCGAACGTCGAAAATTAATTCGAGTTCGAAAAAGCGAGAACGAAAATTTTTCGAACGTTGAAAATTAATTCAAGTTCGAAAAGCGAGAACGAGAAACTTTCGAACGTCGAAAATTAATTCGAGTTCGAAAGAGCGAGAACCACGAAATCGATGGGCGAAAGAGAAAAAAGAAAAAAAAAAAAAAATCTACCCCAGAAAACGTGCGGGTACCTCGAGACGAGGGTACTTACGGGATCGATGTCTTCGGTAATCCAAAGGACACTTCACAATTCTTTTTCGAGATTTCACAAGAGACGTGGTGTTCACCGTGATTAATCGCGCAGTAATGATCGGCAGACCGTCAATTTCGGCGATCGAGAGTGAAAAGGGCGAGGAGAAGGGATTCCTCAAACTCAAAAAAAATTGTTTGTCACAATTCGGGAACGCCGGTGATAACGGTTGAGCGTCGGCTAACGGAACTTCCCCCCACTCTAGCGCGTGCGACGCGCGAGCGTTAAGGGTGAGAAAATTCGCCAATTTCGAAAAATACGAAAAAGGCAAAATTCTCCGAGATCGTGTCTTTCCGACACATCGTGAACACAAAAAAAAAAATATGCGTCCCAAAAAAAAATAATTTTCACATATTTTAGGGAGCCGAGAACAAGCGTAACGGGTGGACAGCGGGAAAAAAAAAAAAGGAAAAGGATTTTGGCACAAATCCTCCATCTCCTCCTCTCCCTCTATCCCTCGTTACAGCCATCGAAAATACGTGGGTTCGTCTGAACAACCACAGCGGGATCAAAAGAAATTTTCTTAATTTTGTTCCATCGTAATCGAGTCGATCGAGCCAAACGAGAGCGAGCACAAAAAAAAATAAATAAAAAAAAATAATCGGTAGCGTTATTTTATTGGCGTGGCCCCACGTTGGGCGCCATTTGTGACGTATTTTTCTTTATCTCGATACCGCGAGTTTAAAAGTAACAAAATACTTAAAAAAAACAAAAAAATGGAACCGGAACCAAACTTAAGCTCAAACCAAAAGGGAGAGACAAAAAAAAGAGAAAAAAAAGAAAACACGAAACCGAAACTTACGTCACCTTCGGCCGTTTGCGTCCGCGAGTGCAACGAGATCCCGGGGGCGCCAGTCAATTTTTATTTCGCCGGTATTAACTAACCGGACTAAAACTGGAGATCGGTGGAACCGGCCGACCTCCGCAAAGACGAAACAGACACGAAAAGCTAAAACTAATCATCGATGGCACTCGCGAGCGCAAACGGTTGCGGAAATGCACGGTTGCTCAGGATGCAGATTATGGTAGAAGGGTCGCGATCCTCTCGCCAATAAAATAACTACGAGAACACACACGACACCGAGAAAAATTATTCTGAACTAGAACAATCATCTGATGTTGACTTGAAAGTCACGGGATCGCATCTAAATGCATCGAAAACCACTCAGCCGATCGAAAGATCCAGGCGAGCATAACGAGAACGCATCTCTTCGCACGATCGATAAATTATCTTTAAAAGAAATAACTCACCGAAACAGCAGAAGAGAGTTCAAAGAACTCAACGGGAACTGTATCTTGCGATACCACGGAAACTGCACTTGATCACTGCAGCACTTGGAGAATTAACGCATCCCACAAGGCACCGGATCAAGGAAAAGAATTCTTTCCGAATTCGCACGAGAACAACACCAGAATATCCACCAGTCAAACGAGAAGCACACGCGAAAGCGAACACTCGTGACAGGTAGGATATACCATGAGCACGAGAGAGACAGCGTATGTCTCTCAACCGAGCGCGAAAACGATAGGGCCGAAACCACAACACACGGGAACGCGAGAGGGGTCCGAGTTGCCTCGAGGACAGCTCTCGGTAGACTAATTTGTCTACAGGAATCATCGAAAGCAATTATTATCATTATCACCGAAATCGTGACCGATAACTACTGCCTTCTCAACTATTTCACGATATCCTCGATACGAGAGAGAGAGAGAGAGAAAGAAAGAAAGAAAGAAAGAAAGCTATAGCGGTAATATGGATCTTCACGATCGCTTCCCCTAGTCAATGCGCGAAAACAAGGCTCTTCTTTACATAAAAAAAAATAAACCACACAGTACAAGGGGTTCCAACCTTGCCTGGAACTGAACCATAACTCCGCCTGTTCTCCAGCGCATTGCACTATCCGTTGGGGTGCCGGAATTGCACCGGACTTTTGCGTATTCGCAACAACCCTCGTCGGGCCTCTCCTTTACTCGGGCTGCTCATTACTTCGAGCTCCTCACCACCGAATAAATTCGAGAACCTCGACCAAAATTGAACTTAATCGTAAAATAACCAATAAAAAAAAAATACCGGAAGTTGTACAAAGCAAAAAAAACAAAATAAAATCTCGATCGAGAGCGTACGGGAGCCGAACGGTAACATGAAATAGTCGAGGTGCGATAAAGCGGGATCTATAACGACGAAAATCGGGCGTAAATCACGCAATTTCGTTCATGTTATATTTTTGTGACGATGATAAAAAAATCACGTCACAATATATATATTGTAACGGAATCGGCATTTATATTGTGTTATTTATGGAATTGTATGTGAAAGCGGCATTGGAATTGATCCGCTCGTGTCATATGAGACAACTGACAACGAACTGAATGACGCTTGACAACGATCGTAGATTGATTAACAGTCTTGACAGAGACCTCAAAGATTACGGACGCGATATCTATTACTAATAAAGTTCCGCCCTGCTATTTCTTTTATAATCGTGGTTTATTTATTTGCTCGTTCGTAACAATATATATATATATATATTCGGAGAGATATATAAATCTAAAGTCAATAAAGAGAAGCATGCATCATTCTCGACTGTCAAGCGCGAACTGCCATTCGCGTCTCCTTCACCCAATGCGTACAACACTCAGTAGAGGCGTCGTACTCGGGGTCTGACGCAAGACATACCAACGTATTTTTTCAAAAATATAAAAGATATAATATACTGGCGCTATATAATGGATATTTTATTTTGGACATAAAAGTTCAGAGGTCATATCGAATTAAGCTTCAGAATATACATCGTGAATCTAACCTCGCGCGGTCGATCTCTGTAATCAGTTCTTTTTTACACTATCAATGTTATGACGACAGTTCACAAGCACATATCTTCCTTATCAATAACGATTCTTGAAAGTTTTAAATATTTTGATTCTCGTTGGGCATTTTTTTTTATGTTAACAGTATTACGAACATTTATTATTCATGGTGGTAAGATAGACGGATACCGGTCCGGTACATGAAAAGCGCTTTCAAGGTTCTACAAAGGTAATCTGATTCTCATTTACCTGCGGCCTGCCTACATTAAAGAGAATTTATGAAAATTGTTCTTCTGTTGGCTACAATATCGCATAAAGATGAGTGTCACTTTTTTAAAATTAATGATGTAGAGAAAAGCGTAATTATTGACTAAAAAAATATGTTTAATGATGCGTATATCGAAAAAATCCCAAAATGAATAGAATGGCATTTGTGGAATAAGATTACAGTCAACACTGTATCTGCGACGACAAGATATTGGATAGACCACCGATCTTATGATGGTGATAATAACATACAAATCTTATTTGTAATGTTAAAAATCTTCGTAACATAAAAAAGCCAGTATATGCTAGTTAAAGAATAAAGTGTGTAAGGTGTGTATACGGGAATACTATAAAAGTATCACCTAGGTGGTGGAGACTCGTTCGTGCAACAAATTTGTACTTTCGGGGTGTAGAACAAATGGACGGTGGTTTATCTCAAGCAACTTCCGCCCAGCTCCAGGATTTATCTTCGTAATACTCCGCCGCCACTTGGAGACTCTGCGAAGGGAGTGGAAATACTGCTGTGAAGTACATCTCGCGACTGTGGATTTACGTATATACCTACAATTCTGTACGTATACCCAAAAAATATATAGTGCAAACATTGGACGAGACCCTTAACGCTATTTGCGGCCTTCCGTACTTTTATCCACCACCCTCCTGCATGGCTCGCGACTTACAACTTTATTTCTTGCACACGCTCTCACCCATACATTCGGATATATTTATATATTTCGTGCCGAGGAGTTTTTGCGACTGTCGCGTAAAGGTAAAGAGCTGTGGTTGGCTCGCGGGCCTGCAACGTGCTTTCCGGCTATGCTAGCACCGGAAAACTTTTCTCGTGTCGTCACGACGCCGGAAAGAAAGTCACGTGAATTCGTAGTTGACGCGAGCTCACGTTAAGACCAACTACACCAGTTACTGCGGTGTCTGATGTTTAAGGCAGCACTACCACTGCTGAAGCTTCGCCATCAAAAAACATTGTGCATAATTAACGAGGGAACGTTAAGTCTCAAGTCCTAGAAATGAGACTGCGAACATTTAATTTTTGGTCCTGCAAAAATTAATTTAGTCCCGCTTGGGTAGAACCACGAATTTGTGAATTTTCTTGAATGCTACTTATTTTTAATTTGTTGTTAACTTGTCATTAACAAAACGTCGGTATCATTATTTTGTCAGTGCGAATAGCTTGTCACGGTGCATGTCAGCTTATCACCAGAGGACGTGCACTTTTGCTACTTTATAGAAGAGGGTATTGTTAGCTTTGATAAGCCTTTCGAGAAGTATAATTAATCATCAATTTCTTTGTCTTGTAATTAAAAGTTTATTCCTTATTCCTTTAGTTGATTATTAATTGTACTATTTAACTTTCTAACCTGGTATTTTATCTTAGTTGGTGTATTTATCTAATAAAGATATTTGAATATGGGAATTTGCAGGATGTTATAAATCCAATTATATTTTTTAATTATATGATTTTACGTTTTATTGTAATATTTAATTATTATTATATTTTATTGGCAATGTCTTAAATATTCAAAAAACTACATCGAGAAAAAGTGCGTGTGCGTCGAGAATGTCTTGGTCAATATGGACACAGATCGAACAGTATCCATAAACAGATATAGAGGCTGCATTAACAAGCCTGCAAATTGCTTGGGTCCCTCTACGTGGGATTCAAGCAATGGTGACTTGGGTATTGACGTCATTATGTTGTTTGCAAAAAGCTCAAATATAGTGTGCGCGGATTCGGCTAAGTCTTTCAACGTAGATAATTTGTGCTCCATCATATCTACGTTGACGTTGAAACGACCAAACAGATTTCGTTAGTGATAGCTTCAGATTGGATGTGTGTCTATGAGGCAAGTTCCCGTCTGTTGCGTAGAAAAACGAAGAAAGAAAAGATAAGGGTGGAAACCTCGATTCTACTATAATACATTGTCATAAGCCACAGTGTAGTTACACCAAGTGTATGGAATATACGTGTGTTAACGCAACCAACAACTACGAGGATGACGAAGAACGCGGCAGGCATCATATAGTAGTGTTACATATTTTTCTGATCTCGTTAAAGCGGTAAATAAAAAATAACGAGACGTCGAGGCGTTGTATACATAAGGTGTATGGCAAGGGGCAGACATACTGTGGGCTAGACGTCAGCAACATAATGTCGACACGTTTACGCGTATCTCGAAACTCGAGTTTAGTCCACGCTGAAGTCGCCCGCGGCGATTTCAGTTCTGCTATATGAGACATTTTTTGTCAACTGGGATAGTAGAAATTCTACAAATTTCTTTTTAAATATGTTTTGTCCTATCTCCTTATTTTTTAACAGATTCTCAACATACCACTGTAGATTATACAAAATTAAGAGCAAAATAAAAAGTGTGGAAGTTACTGAAAAAAAAATCTAATTAGAAAGAAAATATCTCAGTTAATAATGAATGTGTGATAAAGAATATGTGCATTCATTTTTTTGTAAAGAATTTCCAGACAAAAATGGATACATTATAAATAGATAAAAATTCAATATGAATGAGAGCATAGTCGATCAATATTTAATGGCCGCTCAATCTACATTTATAATTACCATTAAAATAACATTTAAAAACATTCTGTCCTCTCTTTCATTGTGAATAATTTTATCAATTTTAGGCTACAAAGTCTTTGGAGAGCTCATTTTAAAGAATATGAAATAAGCTTCAAGACTAGTATATTATTTTACAAAAAAATTAAACCTCAGTGCTCGCCGAATTTGTGAAACATAGTCAAGTTTCTTCATTGAATGTTTACCATGTTAATTTGCCGAGTACTGAGGTATACATTTTTTTATAATAAAAAATTACTTTTTATCAAATTTTATTTATTTGCGTTTATACGCAAAACTTTTCTTTTCACGCTATCTTTGTCGCCATAATCGCCATATACATCAATATTTAAGAAAATGGACTTGACAAAACACACTTATATAAATATAGAGGATTCTACACCGATTCGACCTGGGTTTGACCCTCGACTTCTCGGATTTCGTCCGCAATTATTTGTCTTATTCTCTCAACTCCGTGGAGCACTAAAAAAATGATAATTAAAAAAAAAATTAATTACGATTTTTGACATGAAAATATTTGATCACGTATCAGATATAAACATTTTTAAGTCCAGACCCAAAGTGCGCTGATATTTTCTTATATTCTTTTTCGGAGAGATTTCGAATTGCGGCATTGCTTTCCCGCTATTACCTTTTTTTAATAGATATTCTGTTATAATAGGTCTTTGGGAAGTATTAATTTAAGTTAAAACAAATTTAAGACCGATAACTCGCAATTTGCGTGAGTTAATCCGCGAAGGACATTTTTCAAAACATAAAAAAATTTACAAAATTTGAACCGTTCGACCAACTTGCGTCAAATTTGTAGGTAAACCTTTTTCTACGACAACGCCCATGAGTACCAAATTTGATTAAAATCTGCCGGAAAAAATTGAAATGTTTTTTTCTTCGCGACAACAACGTTTTGGTCTTTTCGGAGTAAAATTGAAATTTATCACCACATATATGAGGGTATGTGAGCGTCTGCGACGGTCTATGAGTGTCTATGAGTGCCTATCAGTGTCTACCAGCGAATATGAGTGTCTGCGACGGTCCATTAGTATCTGTGAGTGTCCGTGAGTGTCAATGCGTGTGACTGTAAGTGCCGGAGAGTTGTCCGATGATGTAGATTTGTTTCAGATACAAATTTCGACATGTTAATTACATGGGAACAGAGATGTTCAAAATCTGTATCTTTCGTTACCCGTTATACGTTACAAATGTATCGAGTATCTGACTATGTGGTGTTGCATTTCAAACAATATAATGAAATTGTTTTGATACTCGATACATTTGTGACGAATAGCAAACTTATTTTCGTTGCTCGATACATTTACAACGAGTAGTAAATTTTATTTCGTTACACGATACATTTGTAACGGGTTGCAAATTTTTTGCGTTACTCGATACATTCGTAACGTGTAGCGAATTTTATTTCGTAACTCGATACATTTGCAAGCAGTGGCGAATTTGATTTCATTACTCGATACATTTGCAACGAGCAGCGAATTTTATTTCTTTACTGCATACATTTGTAACGTATAGCGAATTTTAGGTCGTTACTCCATAAATTTGTAACGAGTTGTGAATCTTATTTCATTTCTCGATACATTTTGAGAAAGAAGCTACTTTTCTCGTATTATTTCGGGACAAAATATAAATTTCAATAATAATTATTCTAATAAATTATAGCGTTACACCTAACGCGGTCGAGGTCGGTGGCTGCCAGGACTCCCGAGATATTGACAAAATTATTCATCCCGCTATTTACTTCGTTTTTAAATACGCTACTTACAATTTTGTTGTAAAACATGCTTCGGTATTGTGAAGTGAACCGAAGACTAGGTGTATCGATACAGGTTGTTTCGCAATTTTTCTTGGGCCCTCCGCAAATGCGATATAGTGAGGCAAGTCGGATGCGGCCGCATTGGGAGGGATTGCAAATTACAAAAATAAAAATAATATAAAAAATATTACTTTATGTGTGATTTTTGTAGCTGGCATCATCAGTCGTTCATTCATCATTTGTTAAGGATCGCTGGAATTCTTTCTTAGTGCGTTTGAGATTTTCTAAAGAAACCAATTAATTCTCAGAATTAGAGATGAACACCCCTCATTGCTTTAAAATTATTTATTTACTTATCATACTATATATGTTTAACAATATTTATCTCCTCAGGTTAACCCATCATGTATAGAAATATAAATAATAGGTACGTTTATATATTTTATTTGTAACAAATAAGAAAATCTGCTTCTCGCTAAAAATGTATTAAGTAATTACATCGCTACAAATATGTTGACTAACAACAAAAACTTCACTACTCGTTACAAATGTATCGAGTAATGAAATGAAATTCGCTACTCGTTATAAGTGTATTGAATAACGAAATGAAATTCGCTACTCGTTATAAGTGTATCGAATAACGAAACAAAATTGGCTACTCGTTACAAATGTATCGAGTAACGAAATAAAATTCGCTACTCGTTACAAATGTATCGAGTAACGAAATAAAAGTCGCTACTCATTACAAATGTATCGAGTAACGAACATAGATCGTTACATCGCTACGAGTGTAACGAGTAATGAAAAAATATCGTTACATAACTTGCAACGTAACGAGTAACGATGGTGTATCGCTACATCTGTAGCGATGTGTCGGATAAAACATATTTTATCGATACAGCGATAACGTGTATCTTTTGAATATCGTGATACAAAAGTAACGACTTATGCCGATCTCTGCATGGGAATTATAAAGCTTTATAAAGCACCCGTTAAACAAAATTTTTCGACGCCCGCCTTGAAGCGAGACTTTCTTCGGTTCGAAAACTAAAGTATGGAGTGGTGGAACCTGAGAAAATAAAAAGACACCTTATTTTCGACAGACCCTAATCCTCAACCTCAATAGTACATCGTGCAATTCTTTTTCACTTTCTTTACCTCGGTATTTTCGCTCTATCTGCCACGAGAGTTTCTGCGAACCGGAGAATATTCACGTATTTACGATCCTCGCGGCTTCTCGCAATTCTTGATGTATCAAGACCGGCGCGATGAAGATCGAGGTGAATGTGATAACGCCGTATAGTACGAGTTTCGAACGAGCTGCATCCCACGGTTCGAGTAAGCATCTTCGAACTCTCCATAACCCAGGCGCGTATTGACTCATCTCCCAATAAATTATGTGTGTTGAAATGCATCTATGAGGCATTCCCTGTCAAGTTTTTTCTTTTTTACCCTCTCAGATATTTTTTTATAATTGGCGAGACTCAAGTACTATATTTTAGAGCATTTTTCGGGATTCTTTAATATTAATCAAGGTGATGTGCTACACTGACTGAGCTGCCGACGTGTGCGCGAGAGGCAACATCATTAGAGACCGCGGTGGTCCGAAAGAGAACAACAGAAATGTGTTGCACATCGTCCTAATCCAACAAATGTAGGAAATATATCATTTTCTTTGTAGTCAACGTATCTCGAAAATTATAATTTACAGCAGAAAAGATCTTTGTTTGCAATAAAAAGGTCTTTAAGTCTCTACAATCCTTTTGATGTAATATTTCAAAGAATTGTGTGGTTCTAAAAAAGTTTATTTTTGAACACAAAATGTTAAGATAATTTTTTTTGTGTAAGTTTTTATTTCACTTCGTTATAAAATTGAAATGAAAAAACCGCTGGAATAGGATCGATCTGCGTTTCTCAGTTAAATAAAAATGCTTTTACGTAAATTACTTTACAATGTTTACAAAGCACCAAGACGAATTATGGTTACCTGTTTTGGTTTCGTCATAGGAGAAGCTTTGTAAAAAATAATTTAATAATGAGAAATCAATGTGCAAACTTCTACTTTGCACCCTCGTTTGAAGGAAAAATAAAAAAGTCTGTCATATTTATATATCATTTATTGCTCACTTTCCAAAATCTTTTCAACACAAAACGTTCACTATTTCTTATATCTTAAAAATTAAAATACAACTGTGAAAACAAAACTGTTTTATAAAATTCCGAACAGGTTGCCGTTTTTCACCAAATCTGGTAGCAAATATCTGTATATGTTATTACGCACGTGTCTGGAATTTCAGTCCGTTTTGTCAGATGTTTTGAAAGTAGGTTAAAACATAAAAGATTTTAATTGCTATGAAATATCGCCGCACCGCATTTCAGATCATCAACAATATGTAGCAGCGCTGAATATTAATTTTTCGTGTGTAAAAAATTGAAGTTGATTTGATGTGATTTAAATTTTTTGAGAATTAAAAATCCCATAAAAACCGAACCTATTTAGAGATTCTTTTAACATAGCTTTATCTGTTAAAATTATATGATATACAATTATTTTATATAAAGAAATGATCTGTTAAAAATTAACTGGCACCCATGCATACACACATCCTGTAATTTCTCTAAACCGCTTTTCTCGACGTTTTAGACCATTATCCTGACATGAAAAAGTTGAAAAAAAAATTATACGAAAGCAAAGCTTCCTTTACGAGAAAGCAAAACTAGGTTGACAGGGAATGCCCCGTATATTTGTGTAGTACATCCGAGTATATACGGAAATGAAGGTATGTGGATACAAGCGAGAAACGTAGTGTAAACCGTTGCGAAAACAGAGTCGCAATCAAGCATCAAGAGAAAACTGCGCTCCTAACATCGCTTATACATATATGCGTTCACTCCATACAAGTGCAAAGAAGTGCATTCATAGCCGCAATACCGGAGTTCGATACAGAATACAGTAAAAGAGTGCCTTCAGCGTGCCCACAGCGTATATCTAGACGAGGAGAATCAAATAATTTAAAAAAAATTCCCTTCTGTGCAATTCGCCAAAAATACAATGAGTATGAAATTTCAGAGCAGTGTATATATATAATGCATAAGCGACCTCCTGATATACGAGGTATTTCTGGCCAACTCATAAGTAAGCGTTGAAACCTGACGACTTCTAATTTTTTCCATAATTTTTCATTCTATTCTATATGCTCGAAAAGACACTTTTAATTTCTTTTACAGAAACTTTTTTTTACACGTTTTTTAAATTAAAATTGTTTACCCCGATTTAAGACTATGACATTTTTCTCAAAAATCCTGTATTAGATATCAACATTTTTGAGCTTTGACGAGGCAAAGGTTTGCGTCGAGTTTTGAAGCGATTTTTTTTCGAAAAAAAAAAAAACATTAAAAAATGAAAAAACGTGAAACGAGATGACAAATCATGGTTGGTTGTTGCGTTAACATTTTTTACATAACGCAAAATTATTTTGAAATTTTTCTGAAGCTTTTTTTTATCGATATAAAAGAAATAAAATCATGTATCAAATAATGAGATGTTGTAATAGAAAATGAAGTGAGACATTTTTAACCCTCGAATTATAAATTTCTGAAATCCAACCATGAACCAACTGTTCTTGACCATGATCAATCGTTGGTTTGTGGTCGGTTCTGAAAAATCAACTAAAAGCCAACCATTGCTATTCTCAGCTCAGAGTTTGAATTAGGATTATTTTGTCTTATTCATCCGCAAAATTTCAGCATGACCAACAGCGGTTTGAATGATAGTTGGATTTGAACAATTTATAAATCGACAGTTATCCAGGCACGAGCTATAAAATCGCATTTTCCGAACATTTGGGAAATGTACACTGAAATCTGAAATCTCACATATGTTTTTTTATTGTTCTTTGCAAAAACATAACTTTCTTATGAGAAACCAGAACTGATATCGAACATAGAATTAAAGAAAATAATATGAAATTCTTTAAGTAATTGACGGTTTTCGTTCATTTGGATTTAACGTCGGTTTTTTGTTCGTATAAAAAAGAACTAAACATGTAAACAAAAAACGAAAAAATTCTCAAAAATTCTGTGATACACATGAAAATGTTTTAGCCACAGCTAACTGTAAATTATTTTTAGGTTTTATATCTTTTAATGTCTTTCCATGCTTTTAAACTTTTTTCATATTTAAAAAAAGTTTCTTGATTATTTTTGCTTCCCCGTAAAGGAAGCTTCGTTTTTGTGAAAAAAATGTTTACGAGATTTTTATCTCAGGATACTCAAAATGAACCTATAACGTGCGAAACCTATGCGTGCGTGCATAGGTGCGTGCGTGCGTGTGCGTATGCTCGGATGCACGATAGCGGTCGCAATTGTTAAGATATCTCCTTCAAATTTGGTAGACAAACGGACTATCATATGACAACGTTTGGGATTGTATTTGGCGCGAATCGGTTGAGAGGTTTATGTTACAGCATTTTCAACATTCTGAAAAAAATCTTTTGTACGCTATGACTTTTGTAAATAACAAGACATCAGGTTAAATTTTTATTAAAAAATGGATTAACATTAAACCATCATCAGTGCTAAGCTTGGCGAGAAGCGATAGAGTGGTTCGCAGACACTTACACAGACACTCCAGTCACTCAAAGACCTGAAGGGTCTAATACAGGGACTTACAAAGAAGGGATCCCAGGTGTTCCTCTCCGATTTTTATTATAATGTAATATATACTACATCAGAAAATAAGAGACACATATTTTTTTTATCTGCCGAGAAACACTTCTAGGGGGTGAAAAGGCCTCCCAAAATTGGTGTCGAAAAGTAGCAATTTGTCTATTTCATATTTAAAACCGCAATTAATTTAGACGAATCTCAGTTGATAACTTTTGTCATGAGAAAAGATGAATAGTGTAATTTCCGTGGTTCGATTTGGTAACTTTATGGGAGGGGCAATCTACCCCAAAATGTGACTAAAATTAAACAAAAATTCGGTAAAGAAGACATAAAATACACCAGAAAGATCTGAAAATGTATATGTTACACATTAGTACAAAAGTAAGTTGAAGTATTTTTGCATGGCTCATAAAAATGGTTCTCCAGGGGGTAATTACCCTGAAATGCACTTCATGGAGAACTTACGGAAAACTTACCAAATTGATGGGAAATAATCCACGTGAATGCGAGAGCTATCTCCTCGAGAACACAGTGCACTAAACTGCACAAATTAGCGGCACGAGAACACACGAATTTTGTTAAATTAAAATCCTGAAGCACGAGAAACGAAACTCACGCGAAATACGCGTAACGCACGAGCACGACATCGCGAGAACCATGCTGTACGCGCTAACGGGAACGGACAGAAAAACTGTCAATTCACGAGCGCACAAGTAACTCGAGACGTCTCGTCGACGTCTCGAGGCAAACTGATTACTACACGTAATTTTCAATAGCGAAGTAATATGATTATTTCCGAGATCCGAAATTACTCGATCCGATAGCAACTGCCCTCTGACTCGAGCCACCTCCGAACTTTAACGGGAACGAATACACGTAAATCGGTAGCATCTAACTGTGAGATCCTCCACGATCGTTTCCCTAGTGCATCGGGCGAGAACAGAGCATACACAGCACAAAAACATCTCGAAGGGTTCCCCCCTTGACTGCAACGCAAACTGTACTTTTGCTCGTTCTGCAGCCCTCTACATCTCCTCCTGACCTCCTGGCCGGTATTTCAGCCGTACTGTTGCCGATTTCATGGAGAAGTCTCGTGGGGTGCTCTCCTCTGTCGGGCAATTCGTTTCGTCGAGACTTTCTCCTCTCGACAGATTTGAGCACTCCGACCTTAACTTAATCTCAATAATCAAAGCGATACAAATTTTTCTTCAACTATACGGTAACTTAACGGAAGGGTGACTCGAGAGAGTTATTTAATGGGTACTACAACAAGTGCACGACGATATATTTTGTGACCGTGGATTTGAAAAAATCACGTCACATATTATAACGCACTCAATATAATAAATGTATGGAAGTCGCTGAACGAATGAACTGAACTTTTAAAGGAGACACATTAAGGGGGACAAGTCTGTAAAAAAAAAAATGTTTTTCAGATATTTATATTTTGTATTCTAGTGATCCAATAAATATGAACCAATATATACATTTTCAGAACTAGAATGAACTATTTTTCTGCTAGTATTCAAATCAGTTTTGTTGACTAATACTGTTGTAAATCAGTTTTAGGCTTTTTCAACTCTGCGCATAATTCAGATCATATCCCGGGAAAAACGGTTCATATATAATCATATATAATTGTATATAATTTCATGTATAGTTGTATATAATTATATATAATTGTATATAACGTTATATATCATTGTATATGGAAACATATATGAGCATATATGAGTTTATATGTACATATACAGTGGTATACATGATCATATATAATACCAAAACCGCCAGCTTGCGATGTCATATATGAACAGATATGATCATATATAGTTATATACAACTATATATCGCCCATTTTTAGCGCATATATGATTGTATGTGGATCCATATACAAATGTATATGAGCGTATATAACTTTATATGTATATATACATTGGCATATATGACCCTATATATGACCATATATAACACCAAAACTGCCTGTTTACCATGTCATATATAAACAGATATGATCATATAGGATTGTATATGAGATCTATTCTGTGTGTCGACTGTGCAATATATGATCATATACAATCATATATGACTGCGCACAGAGAACTGACAGCTCATGTATGATCGTGCACGTATGATTATATGGTATTCCATAATCTATTGTTATATAATATTCACGAATTATTTCGATGTTCACGTCTTATTTATATACGGATGTAAAATTTGTTATATGGTTATATAACTAAGCATTTAATATCCGTTTTGTAAATGCGTGAATCATCCGGTTTTGTTTGAAGCGCTCAAGTTATAGGTATTTTTGCATATGCGGTTCTTTTCTTTATAATCACATGCTCATTCGCAACGATTAATGAAGATATTTGGCTTTCCTGGACAGAGAAAGTAGTAGAGTGTGAACTACAGTTTCATGATTCGCCTTAACGTTCCTAAAAATAAACTTACCGTGCTTAATAATAATACTTTGCGTTCCTATCAGATTATAGTCTGTTGCTGATCTCTATAAATGTATATCCATTCATAATACATGGATATCCAACTTTACGAAAATATGTATTGTTAAGGTAATAAAAATATGATTATTAAGGATTCAATAATTTGCGTTAGTCTACATGTTACTAAATCTATATGAAATGAAATCGTCGGACGATTTATATAATTATGGGCACGATTATATATGTACAATTACATTGTAACAATTGTATATGATCATATATAATCATGACTGACCTTATATGCTTCAGAAGATTATATCTATTTAGGCATCGTCTTATATAATTACATATAACTATATATGATTGTATATGCTCAGATACAATTATACACAATTATATTTTCTCATATAGGATCATGTATACCCAGATACAATTATATATGATCATGCATAGTCATATATGATCATGCATGATCATATAGAGACAAAATTCATATACAATCATATATGAGCAGTTTATATATGATTATATATGATTATATATGAATCGTTTTTCCCGGGATGATTCAAGTTTATGGCGCGCCATTTTGTTTGTAACAATATTATACACCACCTAAGGAGGGGGGGGGGGGGGGATATTTACCGCCATAGGCCTCTTAAAGTTTTTCACTTTTCAGAGCATTTGCTTCGCCTTACTTAAAAAAAGAATGTGTTAAAATTGACAAGAGAAAAATTGTTACAATTAACAGGAAATATTTTATATAATGAAAATAGAACATTTTAATAATCTCTTTTTTAGACCTTTTTGTGCATCTAAAAAACGATTTTATTCTAAATTAGTAGACTTTAAAAATGTAATATAATGAACGGGTTGTTATGCTATGCAACCTGTACAAACATTTGAAATACATTCAGTACCACCGCAACTACTCATTTCCGTGGGTCAATATTGAACTAATTGGTGTTACATGACTACTTCAACCACTACTCTGAAATAGCTCGTTTATTAAATTCATCATAGGTAAATAATGCCGCACATATTAGTTTCAATATAATTTTCCTTCCTTGTAGAGGAAGCGTTGTTTTCATGAAATTTTTTTTTTCGAGATTTTCATGTCAGCATACTCGTAATCACATAAAAGGTCGAGAAAAATGGTCTAGGAAAATTGTCCGTATGCGTGCGTGCGCGCCCGTGTGTGTGTGTGTGTGTGTGTGTGTGTGTGTGTGTGTGTGTGTGTGTGTGTGTGTGTGTGTGTGTGTGTGTGTTCCAGGCACAGAAAATTCTATCGTCCATAACTCGCGAACGTCACGATGGATCGAGCTCCAACTTGGCGCGCAAGTTGAGCAGTAACTCTTCTTTAATTGGCGTGATTTTTATCAAAGTGTATCCATATATACAGATTTTATACAATTTTTAAGTTTTCGAAAAAATGGCGTGATCGCTCTAACTTTCGTAAAAGTTCAGCCATTTAGTTAATAGTTCTTCATAACTGAAGACACGTTCAATGTTGTTTGGTATTGAATTTCGACGAAATCGGTAAAGCGAATCAAATTTTATGGAACTTTTAACTTTCCGAAAAAAAAAAAAATTTTGCTGTAAATCACGTCGAATCTCAACAAATGAACCGAAATTTTCTACAGACGAAAAAAATGACATACATCGCTGCTACGTACCAAATTTGGTGATGGTCGGTAAGGTCGTTCGGATCCTACGCCATTTTGAATTTTTCAAAATATTTAGATTTTCGCTCTAACTTCCGCAAAAGTTAAGAAAGTAAACCAAAAGAATGCACTTGATGGAAATATGACGCAACGAAATTAGTTACGAAATTTACGGTGTCATGTGTAACATAATCTTTGTGACGTTGCACAATAAACTACCGAAAATGTAAAGGTAACGAAATTTAAAAAATGCTAATTAAAGTTAAAAATGATGCAAAGTAGAACATTGCACACTGCTTCCTCATTAAATTTAATTCTTCACAAAGCTTCCTCTACGAGGAAGCCAAACTTCATAAAGAAACTTTCTCATAGAGACGGATTTGTGAAAAATTAATGAATGAGGAAGCAGTGTACAAAGTTCTACTTTGCATCATTTTTTATATATAGCTTAATGGCTGCCCTCAAAAGATGAGCCGTCAGCGACTTCCATACACTTTCTGCTGTGTATGTCTGCTTACGTTTTCTGCTGTACATATTAATCATATGGAAAATTTCCATTTTTTTACAATTTTTATTTTACAATTATATTTTTTTACAATTTTTTAAGTACATGATATTACTTATAATACCTCGTTGAGCGACTTTTGATAGTATATTTCGATACTAGAGGCCAAAGAGCGTTTTGCGCACTGCGAATGTGAACACAGTAGGAAGGCAAGGTTTTCTTCTGTCTTATTCACACGAGCTGCGCGCAAGGTGCGACCGTAGTATCTAGGCTTCTAGTATCGAAACATACTATTTATGGCGATCACCTTGAAAGAGAATTTCCTTGAGGTCGAAAACTAAAGGTTGGAGTGGTGGAAGCGGAAATAAAGATAAAAAAAGTTAATTTTAACCATATTCCGTTGGTAATGCATTAACAAAATAAAGAAAGAGCAGAAAAAAAAGTCTAGCTATGAGGCGTGACTCGTGGTACCTCCAGAACATTGGGAGTTGAGTTTGTATTATACACTCGCTAAAGCATAAATTTTGTAATGGGATACAAGCGAAACGGACGTCAATATTCCACCGTCCGGCGGATCCGGGGATGAAGCACTTTGCTCTAATGCACTCTGCGGCTACGGGCGGCAATGGCGAATGGCTAAACACAACCGTATACCGCAAAATATGACGCGAAATTTACGCGGTTCGAAATAAACGCACGTTGTGGACCGCACACCAATGTCTGTGTGATCTTTTGACTCCATTCCCGAATTGCCGGAATATTTACAAAATTCATGTCCCGAACAAAAGCATGGAGTTTGCTATTTTTCTTTTTTTTACCCATCCACATTCGCCACCACGAATTGACTATGTCTGTACGCATATATTTACTGAACATTGATGTCGAGCATCAGCTACAGGCATGTTTCAACTAATGCAATGTAATATGATGTGTATTTTATTTTACACTCTCAACGTGGAGAATAAAATGGTTTGGAAAATTGCGCGGATGCACTTTTGGTCAATTCGCACATGATTGGCGCCATACGCATGCATGTGACATGGCTCAATAAAGTAACGAAATAGTAAAACCTACTTCGAGAATATTAGATTTTGACCGTTTTTATCACTGAAGTATCTCATAAGCTGGATAGTTTTTAAGGGCTTGCTTTTTTTCGAAAGGAGGAAATTACAACTGTGCAAAATATGGCCATTTCATTAAAAAAATGTATGCAGAAAAAATTATGTATTACGAAAAATAGCCACATAGTGTTAATGATTACACCTAATTGCAAGTAATTTCGTTACTTCTGAAAGAACAGCGTATCACTTCTCTTCCAATGTTCTTATCCTTCAAAACACCCCTTTGTCATTCCCGTGTAGAAAAGATTAGGAGTTCATGGTAGAATCTAGGGCAGAATCCATTATTACGATGTCTGGCCATCCCCGGATGGACTGCGGGATAGAATCCATTATTGGATTCTGGACAGTTCCTGATGGAATTCAGAACAGAATCCGTTATGAAATCTGGGCATTCCCGGATGTAGTCTGGGCAATGCAGGATGGAGTCTGTGCAGTCCAGGATGGAGTCTGGGCAGTCAAGCATGGAGTCTGGGCAGCATAGAATGGCGTTTGGTCAGTCCAGGATAGAATCCAAAATGGACAATGGGATCAGATCAAATTTCATTCTCCACCCTGGTCTACCCAGACTCCATCCTGGATTCATCACTCATACGCGGGTTCCCATCTTGAATTTCCAGATCTAACGTGGCGCAAAAAATCAACCAATTGAGGAAAACTGATAACCTGGCACTTACAAGGGGATTGTTTCCAATTCAAGATACCCGTGTAGAAAGTTAGGCTGCCGATCAAAGTGCAATAAGGGCAGAGTATAGGCGTACCCGTGACACACGTGATAGGGAATCCAATCTTAGTCCCCATTTGGTCTAACAAAGGGATTCACAATAGGCCATACGTGGATTTTCGTGGAACCCACACAACGTACCATAATAGAGGCCGCCGTTTGGCTTAAAGTTTCACGGTGGGTTTTACTTATATGTCCCCGTATAGAGCCCTAGACTCAATAAAAGCAGCCACAAGAAAAAAATATATAATTCAAGATGAACAATGGTGGTTAATGAGGCTTAAGTGCGGAGTCCTCAGTAGTATCGACTATATATTGTACTATTTTTATGTCACGCCACCCCTCATCGCCCAAGACCCGAGTTTTTTCTAAGTCCCACAAAGGTCAGTATGCTTTGGTCACAATCATACATATGAATGCGGTCTTGACATATTGTTTCATTTTGCCTGCCTTAAATGCATTATAAAAATGTGTATTTCTTAACATGTCAGTGGCCGAGTGAGCTAGGGCGCAGTGCCCAACACTCAAAAGGTCCTGGATTTGATACCCACCGAAGACAAAAACATTTTAATAACTTCTAATATCAAATTAAAAGTGCTAGATTAACTTAGATCAACTGGCGCAAATAATTGTATTATAATTAACTTTTTTTTTTAAGTAAGGGCTTAGTGGGGCAGTGCACTAAGAACCGTGTAAAGGTCCCGTTATTTCCAGTATAACCAGCCATAAAGGCAATTATTTAAATTCCCTAATTGGCTCAGTAATTAGTTATGGGAGACTAGACAGGCCCAACTTAAACCCCTAACTAAATTTCTGTATGGGTCTGGAAATTATGTGGGCTTCATGGGGCCTATCATGGAGAATCAGGATATTGGTGATGTTCTTCTTATGAAATGGTACATCACATCAGTCAGAAACTGGAAACATCGATCCACCCTAATACTTTTCCCATCTTGACGATTAACATGCGATTATACTGTACTCTTTGTATACGTGGAATTTGTGGCATTTTGTCTCCAATCGCTAGCCCAACATCGGGCTTGGTTTCGTTCGGGGGTACTAGCAATCCCTTTCTGCATAGCGTTCTATGAACTTCCGGAAAAAATGTCCGGATAGAAGTTCATTTTTATGCGATAACGATACTAAGCACTTACAGTATGAGAGATATTTATTAATTTGATTTTCTTTGCATATCCCAATTAATTATTTTATTTCTAGTTTTATTAGAATTACAATGATCGACTTTACCGAATATTCGATTCTAAGTTCAAATATTTGAATGTACCGAATATAACAACTTTCGAGACTGTCGAACTTCAAATCGAATGATTCGATTTGATTCGAAGCCGAATTCGAATTCCATCGGAAAAAATTTTCATGCTAAAGTTGTAGGATTTTATAGGGGACATATAATGTTCTCATCGTCCGGTCTCCTCGATGCATTCTACAATTAAATCAAGTACACTGTGCACTTGTCGACGTGTACAGTACGTGCCGAGACTCGTCAATCGATATCGCGCTGGCCACATCGACGGCAACATTGTCTCGTTATGGAGTTACACCACAGCCACAATACCACAGTATGAAGCTATATCGTCAACATCGTTTCACCTCACACAGCTATGAGAAAAATATCTCCTAATTAATGACATACAACCCGAGAGGTCAACAAACGTTATACCGTTATCGTAGTTTTCAATTCCAAACAATCGATTTAACGATTATGTTTTCAGAATTTTTATTTTCAGGTAATCGCATCCAAAAATGGAATGAAAATCTCGTTACACGCAAAAAAAAATTATACACCAATGGAAAAACGATTATTTTTCAAAGCTTAAGTATTTCGATCTTCTTGATATTGATTGTTAATTTAATTTTCGTATTTCCGAAATTATATTACCTTTAGCATTGTTAATAGTAGAATAATATAATTGCAGAAATCCGAATCTCATGTAAATATTCTGTATCAACAAGACCGGTATACTTTTAGGCTTTGAGAAACAAAAATCGTCCTCCCAACTAAACTGAATAAAAAATTTAAGTCAACGATACGTAACATTAAAGTCAATGACATGCACAATCAGAGATGATTTTTCTACTTAATTTCATCACTTGTTATTTTACAAGAAAAGAAAAAACAAATTAATATAGGACACGACTCTCATGGGGTACCCCATTTATGATTTTTTAAAAATCTTACGCGTACCCTAGCATAGGAATCTGTTCTCGAATCTTTATTTTATCTTATGCTTCAACTGGATGCACGGACTGTCTAAAAAAAAACGTGTTATTGAACGTATCGAAATTATTTCCGTCATTATAGTTTCCACGTGCGATAACAAATCAAAGTAAGTATCTATTTAATTGGACCAATATGAAATTGACCTTCGTGAAAATATTTAGTTTTATCGTCAAGCCAAAGAGGTCGCGACTCAAACAATATTTTGAATTATCGCAACCTGGAATTAGCTCTTGATACAACAAACATAACAAATGTCACATATGACGTGCGAAAATCTCGATTCATGTCGAGTACAGTCGGATGTCGAAAGCCTTCACCTCGGACCAGCGTGTCGCACTTTATCGTCGGATAATCCCTTTCGTACCAGCCACGAAAAAACTCTTCCCCGGTAGTTGTCCCAGTAATCATGCTTATCTCACACATCCACTCTTACCGGTGTACACATTTTAATTTTCTCATTGTACGTACACATAAGCTAATAGTGAAATTTGAAAGAACGTTAGCGGTACACTAGCTTCAATTACGATTACTATGAAATGCACATACATTCATCCAATTGGGATATTTGGAGAAAGAAATCCGTCACCATTGACCACGACGCAGTGAATAAATGAGATTTATAACATAGAAGTCTTCACTGGCTGCCCCGATGATAGACCTCGGATTACTACGCTATGTATGACTGTATGTATAATCTTCCATACGACCTAGCTCGTTTCACCCTTATATCACTCAGCTTCCCTCCCCCCCGCCGCCCTTTATCGTGCCTTCATATCCCTTTCCTTTGCCCCTTTCCATCTATCCCGCATTTTTCACCCCACCCACAGCCCTCATTCTTTCTGGCCTTAGTGTGATACGCCATGAGTTACGGCCTAGGCGTAATCCACGAGCCGCAATCTGCGACCAGGAATTTGAACGTTTGCTCCGCACCGAGACGAGCAAGAGAGAAGCGAGTGAGAAAAAAAGCGTGATTTACGCTTACCTCCGCACACTTCTCTAGTTTCTTCGGGCATCTCTTCTGTCTACTTCCACCCTCTTCCCGCTTGCGGTTTCGCCGCTCACGACTTCCGCCACTCGCACCGCAATGTCGAAGCTAAAACAGCGTATTAAGCCGACGACATATTCCAGCGGACGACGATCTGGGCGCGAAAGGTATGGGGTATCATACGACAATTAAAACAAGAAACCTTGCACATTGCTTCGTCATTATTTTTTGTCTTTCATAAAGTCACCTGCATTATGAAGTATGTTGATAAACAGGGGATATTCCCCTTCGAAATATTTCTCTCTTTCTGAACGGGCATGATGATTTCTTTTTCTCTTGACGCATTTGCGATGCGAAATGATGTACCAGAACCCATTTTTTTTCTGCTCTCTCTTTTTTTAGAGAGAGAGAGAGAGAGAGAGAGAGAGAGAGAGAGAGAGAGAGGGAGAGGGAGAGGGAGAGGGAGAGGGAGAGGGAGAGGGAGAGGGAGAGGGAGAGGGAGAGGGAGAGGGAGAGGGAGAGGGAGAGGGAGAGGGAGAGGGAGAGGGAGAGGGAGAGGGAGAGGGAGAGGGAGAGGGAGAGGGAGAGGGAGAGGGAGAGGGAGAGG
Source organism: Perithous albicinctus (assembly GCA_964016905.1). Taxonomy (NCBI): domain Eukaryota; kingdom Metazoa; phylum Arthropoda; class Insecta; order Hymenoptera; family Ichneumonidae; genus Perithous; species Perithous albicinctus. The sequence goes on from OZ024690.1 coordinate 2,220,474, forward strand.
GAGAGGGAGAGGGAGAGGGAGAGGGAGAGGGAGAGGGAGAGGGAGAGGGAGAGGGAGAGGGAGAGGGAGAGGGAGAGGGAGAGGGAGAGGGAGAGGGAGAGGGAGAGGGAGAGGGAGAGGGAGAGGGAGAGGGAGAGGGAGAGGGAGAGGGAGAGGGAGAGGGAGAGGGAGAGGGCAACTCTTAGAAAAACCTACTCTTAATTGTAACTAAAAAATGCCTTCAATTCACATTACTCCAGACGAAACGGAGATGAAGGTACTTTTAACTTTGTGACGTGATTTTTTCAAATTCACAGTCGCAAAATATGTTGTCGTGCATTTCTTGTAGTTCTCGTTAGATGACTCCCTCGAGTCTCCCTTCTGTAAGTTTCCGTTTCGTTAAAGAAGACTTTGTATCGTTTAGGTCTTGAGATTAAGTTAAGGTCGGCGCGCTCAAATCTGTCGAGAGGAAAAAGTCTCGACGAAACGAGTTGCCCGACAGAGGAGAGCAGTCGACGAGACTCCTCCACGAAATCGGCTACAGTACGGCTGAAATACCCGCACCCTCGGAGGAGATGTAGAGGGCTGGAGAACGAGCAAAAGTAGAGTTTACGTTGCAGTCAAGGGAGGAACCCCTTCGACATGTTTTGGTGTTGGGTATGCTCTGTTCTCACCCGATGCACTAGGGAAACGGTCGTGGGGGATCTCACAGTTAAATGCTACCGACTTACGTGTATTCGTTCCCGCTAGAGTTCGGAGGTGGCTCGAGTCAGAGGGCAGTAGCTATCGGATCGAGTAATTTCGGATTTCGGAAATAATCATAATGTTTCGCTACCGATGATTACGTGTAATAATTAGTCTGTATTGACAGTTTTTCTGTCAGCTCGCGCTCGAGTTATAGTTCGGTTCTCGCGATATACGGCTCTCGCGCGTTGTGCACGCCTCGAGTGAGTTTCGCGGCACGAGTGTTCTCGAGATTTTACGAAAGTAAAATCACCGTGTTCGCGTGCATGGATTAAGTGCAATTTAGTGCACCACGTTCCCGAGCGTATGGTTCTCGCTTCCCTCCTAGATTGGATATTGACTTGGTGAGATTTCCGTAATTATTTCGATCGAAATAAATCAAAGATAGATTTATTTCGGAATAACGTCGCTTTCGCCGCGTCAGCTGTGCGTCCCACTGCAACCGCTACTGCTACAACGTTGACGCTTCAGCGACGCGTGAGATATCGGGAATCGATTGAGATTCCTCTCTCGATGCGCTTTAGCATGTTCTCGCGGCTTTTTAGCCAACACATTCATTACTGTCTTCTCGATTTTTTGCCGCTCGTAGAGATTAGAGTTTTGAGACTCTAATCTCGGGCTATCGTTAAGAGCAGTGTCTTTTACTGACAACCGATCCCGAAGCTCTCGTTGATGCACTCAGGACATACCGATTTACTAATTCCGGTGAAACAAAAATTGGTAACTTTAGTTTTTTTGTGTTGCGGAGTTCGAGAGTAGTTCCACTCGAACTCCAGGGCATGCCGGTTCGTTAATACCGGTGAAACAAAAATTAGCTGGCGCTCACCGGGTTTTGCGAGTGCATTACCGAGGGTGGATGGCCGAAGGTGACGTCATACCGATATGTTCTCGTTTATTAATTATTTTTTTGTGTTCTCGTTCGTGGTTTGAGTGTTACCGAATTTGTAGAATAATTAATTATTCTATGTTACCGAAAAATACGTCACAACTTGGTCACGGTCCCGGTGTCTGACCACGACCAATCATACCACGAATAAAACGACTTCACATGAACATAGCTAACTGCCACCAACTTTTTAAAAGGGGATATGGATTTATTAAAAGCCTCTCATTTTGATAGAGCGAGTACATTCCAGTCTGTATATAGAAATTTAGAATACATTGAGAATTGGATTAACTGTAGCTCATTATTTAAGTCTATACTCATAAATAAAAATTCGTTTATATAGAGAGTATGCTTTCCGGTCTTATAATAGGAATTCTAAATAGAGTGAGTATATCATTAAGCGTAGTTTAGTATTCAGTCAGGTTTTAATAAATATAAATATATTTACATATTTCAATAAATTTACATGTTTAAATTAGAAGCATTGTTCAACAAGCCTCGTGTTTTGTTAAAGAGAAAAACAGAGAGAATGCTTTCCAGTGTAAATACAGAAATTCAGGATACAGAGAGAATTGGATCCATAACTTATTATTATTTGGTCACTTTTCATAAACAAAGATATGCTCATATAATAATTCATTAACAGCTATATTTTGCGCCAAAATGCTGCAAGAATTATTATGATATTTAATATGAGTACTATTATTGACCGATGTAACTAAAGATGATGTTATGAAGCGATAATGGTGCCGAAAGGGAATTGATGATTAACCGATAATTCTCCTATTTACGTTTCGACTAGAGTGTTACTAGTTAATCATCAATTTTATCCCTTTCGACCGAAAACATTGTCGCTACATAACATCGTCACCTCAGCATTTCTCACTTGGCTGTGCATGATGATGTGTGTATGACAAAACTAATCATTCGAATGAGTCAATAAATTGCACACGCACACGCATTTTCTAAACCATTTTTCTTCACGTTTCAAACTGTTTTGGGTATACTAACACGAATACATCGAGAACCCAAAAATTCGAAAAAACAAAGTTTTCTCCACGAGGTAGTAATGTAAAGTTTTATAGAATAATTTTAATAAATTCATAGTAATAATCATTGGAATTAAAATAGTGTATGGGTTCTATAACGAACCATTTTTTGGAGCTGCCTTTCGTTTGTTCCTCAGTCACTGCGTCCTTTGAAAATTTCTAACATTATCAAAGGAGAAAGCTCCTGGGATGAAAGACAAATTAATTGCCTCGGTACCTGGCTTAGGCGAAGCTGACAGAAAAATTGAAAAAGCTATCTGTAGCCTGAGTGTATTGTCTATCCTTTGAGAATGTATACAAAGGATGAACATTTTTTACAATATCTCTTAAAAGAGGGAGCTGCTTCGACGAATGTTGAAACAGTTTCCTCGGTATCTCGTTCAGGTATATATTTGGCACACATGTGAAGCAGAGAGACGCCTTTGTTAGTGAATATTTTTTTAAAGATTCAAATATTTGTTCAAATTTTATTCGACTTTTAGTTTTTAGAAAAAGGGCTGTACATAATGTATTTTCCGTAAATATTAGGTATCGAGCTAAATATGTGTTTAACAAATAAAGCAATATTAAAGGACGATCGGTATCGAATTTGAGCTAAATCTAAAGAGGTTCGGTTTTTATGAAATTTGGAATTTTTTCGAAAACTTTGCGCTTCGCCCTAATTTACGTTAACTCCCATCAAAACCTTCATCTTTTTAGCAGACGAAAAAGAATAATCAGCGATATGCTACGTACCAGATTTGGTGACAATCGGTAAACGTTTTCGGATTTTATGGGACTTTAAATTTTTTGAAAAATTAACGTTATGACAGTTTCCACCAAAGCAACTGAAATATTTAGCACACAAAAAAAGAATGTTAAGCAGAGCTACGTACGGAATTTGGTGACGATCGATAAACGGGGTTCGGATCTTATATCAATTTTAGTTTTTTATTTGTACCAGAATTGGTAAAAAATCGGCAATGTGATCTGAATTTTATAAAACACTACGTTTTCGTATTCACAATTGCATTTTAATTTTAAAGGGATAAGATATAGTGAAATTTTTATTTTAAAAAGACTGTGGTAAGTGAGCAAGCGATGATATAAAAATATAACATACTTTTTAACTTTACTTAAGGCGGGTGAGTCAGCAAACAAAAAATTATTTTCAGAGAGTTGTATTTTTTATTACAGCCAACCGATGAATACGAAATTTATATATCACTTAAGGATCGGAACGTCTAATTTTTATGTCACTGTTGAAACCAATTTGGTTAACCGGTTCCGTTGTAAACCAGATTTGTGTTTTTTCAACTCTGCGCATAATTCAGAATTGACCACTCAAAGGATTTTGCTCCTTGATGTCCCATTTTGTTTGTAACAATATTTTACACCAGCTAAGTGGAGGGATTTTTTTAAAGGCCCCCAGGCCAAAGAAATTTACTAATTTACAAATTTGTACATTTGTAAATCTCTAAATTAGTGGATATCTTTGGCCTGGGGACCAAACCGACGAACCGATGAATATAAATTTTATATTTATTGGTTGGCTGGAATAAAAAATACAACTCTCTGAAAATCATTTTTTCTTTGCTGACTCGCCCCCTCTTAAAAGAAGGATGCAAAATAGAGCTTCGGATATTACTTTCTCATTGTTTTTGAACTTTTACAATACTTCCTGTATGAGGAAGCCAAAGTTGATCAATATACTTCCTCGTAGAGGCAGTTTTGTAAAAAAAATGTCGCCAAAGATACAAAATAATGAGGAAACAATTTGTAACTTCTACTTTGCAGTCTTTTTACATATCATATAGATTCGTTGAGTGTGTCGGAGAAAATTGAGACTGTACTAAACTTGTTTCGTTAATTGCTATACAGCATATGGCATCTTTACGGTGTTCGTTTCATACACGATATTGGAATAGTATAGTGATCATAATAATATAAATATTTTCTAAAGCCACGGATAGAATATTTTCTAGAAATTTCTGGTTCATCAGTTCTTTAAAACACATTGAAAGTCACAGGATTTTTATCTCACTCAGATACTTCAGAATCCTATTGTTGAACACCATTTCCGAATGCACGCTGCATTCACAACTATTCATGTATAAAGGTCTAAAAGTGCGCTGAGACATCCGCTATGAAAGAATTTTTTTTTTTGCGGAAGCTGAATAGAAAAGAAAAATGAAAAAGGGAAAAAGCGAGTAGAAGAATAAAAAAAAAAACTTTAAGGGCGGGCGGGAAAGGTATGCCCTGTATCCATTTCCTGTTCGCCCTACATCACGTTCATGATCAAAGGAGTTTGCCGAACCAAAAACACGAGGAGATGTGGAAGAATGGAAAATGGAATATTTCATATCAAGTCGCTGGACATCGCAAGTGGCATAGAATATTTTAAGCGTATCTATGATTCCGTTATGTATTTATGGTGGTCCAGCGGTAAGATATACGACTCCATGAAGGAATACGGAAAGAAGCCTAGTCAAGGGGTAGCATGAAAAGCAGAGAGAAGGTCGGAAACAAGGGTTGCCTCGATGCTGCCGCCATCGGTCGGCAAGTGCTTCAACCTCCTTCTCAATAAGGAAAATCGAACGAATTTCAACCCACGGAGTGAGGTTCGAATCCCGACTTAGCAAAGAGGGTGAAATAATTGTATCCAGAGAGTCAGTTTTGATAAACAACAAAGAATCGGGGAATTTTATACCGATTCGATCTGGGCCTAACCCTTGACCACTCGGGTTTGATCCAGATTTATGTTATCGCTCCTATTCTAAGAGGCAATCAGAATTTTTATTAGATTTTTCAACATGTAATATAGTTATGATTATTTTGAAAAAAATGTAATATAAAAATCTGAAAAAATTCCCAAAAATCCTGTATCAGATATCAACTGTTTTAAGCTTAGACACAAACTGGGCCGGACCTCGGTTCTATTTCTTACGATTTTTTTTTTTTTTTTCAACGTGGAAGCTGAATCAAATTATATGCGTACCTCAGTCTACAGTGGGCTGTTACTAGAACATTTCAATGTATGTAAGATTCCACAACAATTCAGCCTCCGGATTTTAAAAGTTTCTTTCGAAATAATAATAGAAATAATAATAATAATATTTCTTTAGAAAAAGTACCAAATTTTAAGACTCTACGGTGTTCCGTTTACGATGTAAGCCCTTTGCTAATTTCTTTTTGTTTGGTTTAGTGGTATCTCGATAACCCCAAAGCGTATTGTAACTTAAAAGAAACGAAAATTCTTGTTTTTTTTACAAACTATTTATATACTTGTTTTCTAAATTTTTTAAATTGCATCTAGGCTCTACACTGCTTCTAGCGCCAATTTCATACCGCTCGCTATTCGATTCCATGGCCAACTTCACATCGCTCGTCCATGGATTTCATGACCATTTTCATATCGCTCGCCAAGTAGTGAACCTAATCCTGAGGGTTAATATTCGGATGGGTGACCGCTCCAGGCAATGATTATTTTACCTCCCCTGAGAAAGGCCCTCTCTCTCTCTCTCTGACTCAGATTATTCTAAATTCCGAGAGATAGGGAGTCCCGGGGAATTGGAGGTCCCTGAGGGATAATGTGGTCCCAAGAATTGGGGGTTTTTAAGGGATAGCGGAATTCCGGGGAATAGAGGGGGGAGGGGTGTATCTATGTCTATATCTATGCATAGCATTGCACATTTGAATGAAGAGAACTGGTACTCCCCTGAGACAGCCTGTACTACTAATTTGTCATATTGCTATAGCGGCATTACGGCCTTGGCCGCGGTTTTTTTGAGGATTTTTTACGGCAATCAGTTACAATGTACGATTGCGCAGGCTCCAAATAAAATGTTTATTATGGGAAATGGCATACAAAATACTTCGCATTTGCACGCTTTGTATTGATTTTTTTGTATGTGAGTGAGTACAAATGTGTGAGTATGTGTAAATGAGTGTGAGTGTACGAGTATGTGCGAATGAGTGTGAATGTACGAGTATGTGTGAATATGAGTGAATGTGTTTGAGTGTGTGTGAATGTGTTAGTGTATGGGAATGAGTGTGAATGTATGTGAATATGTGCGAATGTGTGTGAGTGTGTGTTTGAATGCGTGTGAATGTGTGTGAACATGTGTGAATGTGTACAAATGTATGCCAATGTGTGAATGTGCGAATGTGTGTGTGCGAATTTGTGAGTGTCTAATAATACCCTATGATAGTTTCACTTAGCCCGCTCCAATTTCTTGGCGATTTTTTTCCATCGGTCATTTTCTCCGCTGCCCTTTTTCCATCAGCCCTTTTTTCCGTGGCCCATTTTACCATCGGCCCTTTTTTCCGCGCTCCTTTTTCCCATCGGCTCTTTTTCTGTGATTCGATTATTCTAATGGATTCCGAAACCCGAATCTTCTAAGTCTCTAAGAATTTTTCTAGATCCCGCTCCCTGATTGGTAAAAGGGGGCGCGCGTAGCACGCGGCCCACTATGGCCCCAGGCCGCCACCGCCGGCGTGTCAATAATCGACGTGGTCAGCTTCACCGCGAGGGGAGGGTATCCCGTACGGCGAAGCTAACCGTTTTCTATTATGAAGAAGAGAAAAGGGCCCAGGTTCACCATATTAACCTTAACCCCTGAACAGTGAAGTGAATCCGGGTCCGTATTTTTCCAAGTCCCACAATATCCCCCTCCCCAGGTCGGGATTGTGGACTGAGAAAAATCCCGGCCTGGAGGAGGGAGATATTGCGAAACTCAGAAAAACCTTGGCCTGGAGAGAGAGATATTGTGGGAATTAGAAAAATCCGGGACAGTAGAGGGGGATTTTGTACGAGTTAAAAAAATCCTGGCCAGGAGAGGGGGATATTGTACGAGTTAAAAAAATCCTGGCCAAGAGAGGAGGATATTGTGGGACTTAGGAACTTCCCCCTAGTCAACCCTAGGCTTGACTAGGGGGAAGAGAGACGGGGGAAAGTTTGATTTATCATATTTTAATAAATTGAATGTTAAAACAAAAACATGCCGTATTACCTACTTCATAGTGGTGTGGAAATATACTATTTATTGATTTCATTTTATGAAATGCCTGCCGATAAAAAATCTTAATGTTAAATATACTGTTTGAAATTTATTAAAAGTCACAACAATTGTAAGTAAAAATTTACAATTATACTGTGATTAACTATACTGACGGATAAGGGGGGTTAGCGCGCGAAGCGCGCAGGAATCAGAGTACATATACAAGGGGGCTCCGATCCCCTGTACGCTTTGCGCGGCAATGTCCCATTTTTCTATCAATGAGTCCTACAATATCCCCCTCTCCGGGCCAGGATTTTTCTACGTCCCACAATATGCCCCTCTATAGGTCAAAATGTTTTCGAGTCCCACAATATCCCCTTCTCCAGGCCAGGATATTTCTAAATCCTGCAAGATCACTCTCTCCAGACTACGATTTTTCGAAATCCCACAATGTTCCCCTCTCCAAGCCAGGATTATTTTGAGTTCCACAATATTCCCTTCTCCAAGGTAGGATTATTTTGAGTTTCTCAATATCTCCCTCCGCCAAGCCAGGTTTTTTCAAAGTCCCACAATCCTAGATTATAAAGTTGGAAAAATAAAACTGTCAGCTTCGTCGAAAGGAATCCACTCCTCCCACGGTGAAGCTGACCCCTTCTACTCTTGACATGGCGGCGGCGGCCAAGAGATATAGTGCGTTCTAGTGACCATAGTCGGTCGTGTGTTACGCGCGCTCCCATTATAACTATCAGAGCCGGGGCTTTACAAAAATCTAGTCTTGCGAGTCCATGTTCAGCTTAGAATATTCGGTCTTCAGAGGCTACTAGAATAATCAAGGCCTGGGACGCTCACCCATCCAAGTATTGAGGACATATATTGTTACGATGGAGCAAATAAGAATGACGTCGATATACAAAACAATAACAGGGCGGAACTTTATTTGCAAATATATCTCTTATATCACGTCCATTACCTTCGACGTCTCTGTCAAGACTACTTGTCGATTTACGATTGTTGTCAAGGGTCATTCAGTTCGTTGTCAGTTGCCTCATATGACTCGAGCGGATCAATTCCAATGCCGCTTTCACGTACAATTCAATAAATAAGAATGTTACAAATACCGATTCCGTTACAATATTGTAATAATATCTCGCGCCAAGCACCCCCCCCCCCCCCCCCTCTCTATTCTTCGGGATCCCTCTATCCCTCGAGAACACATCAATCCTTGGGGTCACCAAATCCCGCAGAGACCTGCTATTTCTCGGGACTCCCACATCTCTCGGGATTTAGAATAATCTGAACAAGAGAGGGACGGCCGTTCACAGGGGAGTTAGAATAATCAGGGCCTCCGGCGGTTACTCATCTAAATATTAACCCTCAGGATTCGGGTCAGTACTTGGATGGGTGACTGCCCCAGGGAAGGGTCAATACCGCTTGGCTCGATACTTGCCACTTAGTACGGCAACGGGTTGCTATGGAGACGACTGCTATGGAGATGATTGCTGTGGAGACGGTTGCTATGGAGACGGTAGCTATGGCAACGGTAGCTATGGCTACGGGGAGACTAATGAACTCTGGGGTCAGTACTTGGATGGGTGACCGCCCCTAGCCCGAATTATTCTAAGTCCTCGACCTCATGGCCGGATTTTTATAAGTCCCTCGATTCTTGAATCTTGAATCTTGAAACGACAGCGGCAAGATCATTATATATTACGAGCAACAACGTGCTCGCTTCGCTCGCACTCCTTGCTTTTCTTTTATGTTTTGTTGTGGTTAATACACCCATTCAAAACGTGCGCGATGCGTACGTGACTCTGCAGTGGCTATGACAATTCGAAATCGATTTTAATACGGAACCGCCGTCGACCAATCAGAATGCTTTTAAACTGATTTCAGTTTTCAATATTTCGAGTTTCGATGTGCCATGTCTTTTTTAAGAGAGGATAGAGAGATATGCATCGAACATAGTTTCCTTTTATAACAATTATCAATGATAATATAAAAAGAACGTGGAAAATATAAACTACTTGCGACAGGTATGTGTTTCGTCCACACGTAACCCGCCAACAATAATTAAAACTAAAAACTATATAAAATAACACTAAAAGTAAAAGCTTTAGTATACTATAGTAAACTATAAGTAACTACTATCTAGTAAAACTATAGAACCATATGTACAATATCTATTCATTCTGACATTTAATGTAAAGTTGCCTCGACAAAGTGTCACCTAGGTATCATCTAACACTCTCTTTTAATACTCTTTTTTAAATCCTCTATACTATCGTAAGGACTTCTTGGGTACACCGTATGTACCATCTCAAGAAATAATTACAGTTTACTTCCTGGGGTACGACATCCCCACCATACAATTGTAACACGGATTTAGTATATGGGGTATTCCACGGGTAACGGGACAGGTTTTGGCCGCCGGTCTCAAAATTTTTTTTTCGTCAAGAATATCGTTTTCTGGAATCATATAAAAACATTTCCACACAGTTATTGACCCCGATAAAGTCATAGTTTTTGTTGAGGCCTAATCGAAAAAAAAAAAAAAAATATTACCCGTACCTTTGATTGTGTGTCTTTTACGTGTTAACAGAGCAAAAAAAAATCTGACCAGTGCATTTTAACCGGGAAAAAACGCTCTTTTCAATAAAAAAAGCAGAATATTAATCCGATATGTAAAAAAAAAGTCTACGGCCCAAAAACTGCAAAAAAAAAACAGTTTTTAATTTTTTTCACCCCTTAGGGTCTACTGAATTTTATCGAAAATTTTACTGAACATAGTTCAACATGTTAGAAATGTTCGGTAAAATTTTCAAGTTGCCTTTTTTTTTCGTTCGCTCGCAATTAAATGCGCAATTTTTTCGTGAATAGTAGAAACTTCCGTCGCATCGGAACTTGCTCCGTTGAAACTGGGACATCACTCGTCTCCGATTGGTGTATAGTTGGGACAATGCTCGGAGTTCGTTGGTGCGCTGGTTGGGACACTAAGATCGCACGTGATTGGGTGGAGCGCCCTGTTCGGGGGGTCTGGTAGATGGAAGTGTCTCTCTTCATGGTCCGCGTGAATCGTACTACCCGGCAGGTTTAAGAGAGCTACGGTCTGTTTCATGAACAAACCGAACAAGTGTACATTTATTTAACATAAACTATTAACTTGGTTCATCCACGATGGTAAGAAATTACTGCCACAATCCATTCAACAAAAAAAATCATAAAAACAAACGTGCGCGTGTGAAACTTGTGACTAAGCACGAAATCGACAGGGAGCCGTCGTTAAAATTAGGGCTTTATCTTTGTAGACAATGTCGTATGATAATTGACGGTAAGCCTCTGGCTCCGCATGCACTTTCGGTTCCGAACGACGAAATTGAAGAAAATCGATGTAGTCCGGAACTGGAAACTGTATCTGGAGCTTTAGATAAACCTGGACCTTCCAACAAATCGGATAGTTTTGATCTCGCGACGAGTCAACCTGACCCCGGACATTCAGAAAAACGCGATTCTAGTGTTTTATCACGAGATGAAAAGGACTCGGAAAACCTTACAAGTCAGCCTGGAGGTTATTCTCAATATTCGTCAGTTGGGGAAGAAAAGTCTGAAGCAACTACATCTTATCAAAGTTTCGCGATTTCCAATAACAATAGCGGACTTGAAAGATTGCTCGAATTAGTGGATGAGTCACCAATTGCGAAAAAACGTAAACAGACCGTTACATACTCGTCTGCCAAAAAGCAGAAAGTTTATGAGAAGGTAAACGAATTTTTGAAAACCGGTTTGAACGAGTCCGCAAAAACAGTTGAAGAAAAGAAATCTCGGCTATACGATGAGATGATACAGCAACTTCATGACAAATTTGATAAGGAAACTACTTCTCGCCAAGATAAAATACAAATACTCACTGTTTTGCCGCAAAGTCTGTCGATAAACGAGGTAATGTCGGAGTTTGCTGCGAGCAGACGGATGATACAAATCGCTAAACAGGTATACTCAGAAACAGGAGTGATATCGACACCCACTGCTAAAGCTGGAAAGGTACTCGACCCAACCACCTCGGCGACAGTACAAGCATTTTATCTCGACAACGAGAATAGTCGTGTCCTAGCAGGAAAAAAAGATTTCGTCTCCGTTAAAAAACCCTCTGGCCAACGAGAAAGAATACAGAAAAGATTAGTTCTCTGTAATCTGAAAGAGTTGCATCGAAATTTTCGAGATAAGTATCCGGAAATACAAATTGGATTTTCACGATTTGCTACTCTTCGACCACCGTTCTGCGTTCTGGCGGGTCAGAGTGGCACACATACTGTGTGCGTTTGTACCTCACACCACAACGTCAAACTAAAGCTAGATGCTTGCAGAATCCGACAGCTCACTTCAGACTGGACCATCCCGCTGACTGACTACAAGGATTGCTTAAAATTTATAGTATGCAAGGATCCGACGATAGAATGTTTTTCAAGCAAGTGCAAAGAATGTCCCGGCACCAAAAAATTGAACGAGATGCTTAAAATGAAATTCGACGACGCGATAATCGACACAATCAAATATTCTCGTTGGATTTCAGTAGACAGATCAACGTTAGAAACTTTGGAGATCCCCACGGATGAGTTTGTAGATACGCTATGCTGTGAGTTAACAACGTTGCTTTTTCACGATTTTATCGCCAAGCAACAAGCATCGTACCACCGGTCGATCAAGGAAAATCTTCAAGAAGGAGAATTTGTTGTCGATTTAGACTTTGCCCAGAATTATGCATTCGTTGCACAGGATGCTTCTCAGGGATTTCACTGGAATAATGACCAGGCAACGATTCACCCCTTCGTGATTTACTATAAATCGGAGAATGGAATTGCCAACAAAAACCTGACGATCATTTCTGATTGTCTTGATCACATAACCAGTTCAGTGTACGCCTTTCAACGGATTCTTGTCCAATACTTAAAGACGCACTTTTCGGTGAAGAAAATTTACTACTTTTCGGATGGAGCTCCACAGCAATACAAGAATTGTAAGAACTTCATCAACTTGCTTCATCAAAAACAAGACTTCGGTATTGATGCTGAATGGCATTTCTTTGCCACTGCGCATGGAAAAGGAGCTTGCGACGGAATATCAGGCACAGTTAAGAGACTTGCTGCACGTGCAAGCCTGCAACTACCTCCAGAAAGTCAGATTTTAACACCACAACGGCTCTTCGATTGGGCCACGCAGAATATCAAAGGGATTGACTTCCACTTTAGCGCGAAAAGCGAAAGCGATTTGGCAGTCCAATTTTTGAAGGAACGATATGCGAAGGCTAAAACCGTACCCGGGACACTGAAGTTTCATGCAGCCATACCAGCCAAAGATGGAAGGATGAACTTCAAAACGTATTCGTATTCAACTGCGCCGATCTCGAAAGTCATCATGAAGCATTAAAACAACACAAAAAACGGCCCTTTTCAGGGCCACCATATACTAACGCAGGCAATATTTCCATTCAGATTAACAGTTTTTATACATTTTACTAATATTGAACTGGTACAGTATTGATATTCACATTGAGAGGCATATTTTTACTTCACGGATCCCTGCGTAATGCAATATCATTGCATTTCTATTGATGAAGATAAAACTTATTTATTTAATTGCCAGCGAACAAAAAAAAAAGGCAACTTGAAAATTTTACCGAACATTTCTAACATGTTGAACTATGTTCAGTAAAATTTTCGATAAAATTCAGTAGACCCTAAGGGGTGAAAAAAATTAAAAACTGTTTTTTTTGCAGTTTTTGGGCCGTAGACTTTTTTTTACATATCGGATTAATATTCTGCTTTTTTTTATTGAAAAGAGCGTTTTTTCCCGGTTAAAATGCACTGGTCAGATTTTTTTTTTGCTCTGTTAACACGTAAAAGACACACAATCAAAGGTACGGGTAATATTTTTTTTTTTTTTTTTCGATTAGGCCTCAACAAAAACTATGACTTTATCGGGGTCAATAACTGTGTGGAAATGTTTTTATATGATACCAGAAAACGATATTCTTGACGAAAAAAAAATGTTGAGACCGGCGGCCAAAACCTGTCCCGTTACCCGTGGAATACCCCATATAAGTGCGCGCATTTTTCTACTAGTTAGTTATTCAACCACCAACAACGATACGCTGCTATACTGCGTCTTCACCAGACCGAGAAGGCTCTGCATCGAAAGTCTCTCCTATAGCCTTCTGCTCGGTTGACACTTAGTAAAATAAGTTAGTCGTAAGACTTTGTACATCTGTAACAACCAACGTTCATCAAATTAAAAACATAAAGTGTGTGTAAAACATAGTCTTCAATTATTTGTGCATGTAATTCTTGCGTTATGACACTCTGAGTCACCAATTCCCTATCGACTACACATCCTCCCGCGCAGAAAAAAGTAGTCCGGGATGATGTTCCGGATGAAGTCCCGGATAGAGTTCGGGAAGGAGTACCGGATGGATTCCGGGCAGTCCCGGCGGGAGTCCTGGATGGGTTGTCAGATGGACTTCGGCATTTGAGACTACTCGAAGTCCATTTCGGACTCCATCCCGGACTTTGTGCCGGACTCCAACCGGGATTTTATCTCTGGCCGTCCAGAAATCTCAACATTCAACATTTCTTTTTACTTATAACAATTACTTCTTGAGAAAAATCTTCAAAAAAGCTTAATATCCAGTAGGCGCATTAATTCTATAGGCTTCCAAAAAATTTAACGCTGAAATAATTCTTTATCACGCTGAAAGTTATAATAAGAAAGCACAAAGTTTTTCCACACAAGTAATTTATCACTTCACAGATTTGTAGATCTAACCACTAAGATATTTATCAGTCTTTTTATTACCACGCACTAATAATCTTTATTGGCAATTCTAGTTACACTTGAATTGGGAAAACACAGGGCGGCTATTTCGTTTTTACCAAATGTTATATCAGCCAACTGTCAAAGTCTACTGAGCTTCCGTGAAGGCAGTTGAAAATCGACCAAGTTCGCTCGTCAATTGTCAAAGTGACTCTGACAGTTCGCGGATTATGTCTTGAGTCAGTTAGCCGAGTCGTTTTCTCTGTATCTTTTTTATTTTGCGAATAATTTTTCTCAAAAAATAATTGTAGCGATAGCGTGGATTTGTCCTTTTTATTATCTTCACTATTAGTATTACATGTTAATTCTATAACTCGAGAACCGGTCAATCAACTGATCTACATATTTGTATAAAACTTGAATAAAGTGTATCGTTGTTTGATACTGAATTTGGTGAGTATTCAACAAAGAGTTTATAATTCTGAGATTTTTTATTCCAAAGCTTTTTCTATGAAAATAAATCAACATACTTTCTGGTAGAAGTAGCTTTATAATATTTAAAAAAATAATGAGCAAGCAATGTGCAAAGTTTTGAAATTGCCTGCAACCTCGAGAAATGTGATCTAGAAAAAAAATTCTGTATGTATGCGTTTGGTTATTTATTTAGTTATTTACCACTGTCCCGGATGGAGTTCGGGAAAGAGTACCGTATTTTGAACGTGAGGGATAATGTTCAGGATTGAGTCCCGGATGGAATCCAGGATGGAGTCCGGGAAAAAGTCCGGGATGGAGTCCGAAATGGACTTCGAGTAGTCTCAAATGCCGAAGTCCATCTGACAATCCATCCGGTACTCCCTCCCGGACTCTATTTGGGACTTCATTCGGGACTGCATCCCGGACTACTTTTTTCTGCGCGGGCTACCAATGGCAGTATAGCCAAGTATGGGCAGTATTGGCAGTATGGCCAACGCCTTGACTCGAAAGAGAGATCGTCGTTACGTTTCCGAAATTGCGAACGCTCAGTGAGTTCGTCTGGACGTAACATATGTCACGTTTCGCGGATCGAACAGAAGATAGGGAGAGTCCTTTTAAAGGATAGATCGAGGGCCTCGATTCAATACTGTACTCGATGTACGTAGTCCATTATATAGATCACCATCTATTACGTCAAATTTTCACTCGCGCGTAAATTTGAAAACTGAAATTTCTTACAAGGCGGCTTTGTAAAAAATGAAAATTAATCAGGAAGCAATGTGCAAAGTTCTACATTGCATCCTTTTTTCATTCTTTTTATAAACCATATACGGTGTTCCGTTTACGAGATAAGCCCTTTGCTTATTTTTTTGTTTGGTTTGGTGATATCTCGATAACCCCAAAGCGTACGAAAAAACACGAAAATTTTCGTTTTCTTACATACTCTTTATATACTAGTTTCCCAAATTTGTTAAGTTTCATCAAACTTCGTAACAGATTTTTTTTCTTCTTTTAATCTAAGTTTTCTCTGTTTCATATATAAAAACGCAAGTATTTTTTACGAAACCCATTGCATAATTTTTGCTATAACAAAACATGAATAGCGTAATTTCCGCAGTTCGACTCAACAACTTTATGAGGTATACTACCCCAAAATGTGATAAAAATTATACAAAAACTCGCCAAATTAACAGTACATTATGCTACAACGGAGGGAAATGCGAATTCTCACTGAGTGCGAAATTTGATGCCCGAGTGAAGCGAGGACAGAAATTGGCACGAGGTGAAAATGCACTCCGTCTCGTGTAGAATATTATATTTTTCTTCCGCTTTCGCTACAAAATAACCACATTTCGTGTGTGTAACAAGGACCGAAAATAGCTCATTTTTAACCCGTGACGAGTACGCATGCATAATAATACGGTTTTCATTACAACCGCCGGGCAGTAATGGACCGTTTTACTCCCTAGTGATGGACCTGGATTGCGCATGCGTCGAGTTATTGGTAAAAACTGGCGGAAACGAAATAGGGTTATTTTAACGGAGCCGGAAGAAAACACATAAAACCTCGAAAAATCTGGAAAAAATGTATGTTACACATATTACAAAACAAAGTTCACATTTAATCATATTTGGTCGACCTTTGTATTATTCCGTTCAAGGGGTGGTTTTCTGTTATGAAACAATTATGGGAAAATATTGTATTTGTCAATAGTATGTACTCTTTTATGAATTTTATTCGCAAGAGGTATCGTTATATCAACATATTTGCATATGTTCACTGTTTCATTATTTCATTAATTATATTACTCTTCTGATATCTATACGCGTGATACAGATCTACAAATTCACATTGTGTATGTCTGACTATATATATTCACTGCCAGAAAGTTTCAAGCTCTAATGCAAACCCCATAACCCAACTCTCTTCTACTGTCAGTATAGTCGACGCGCTTGCGACCGACAAATGAAAATATACGAGCACTTTTCCTATGCCCCATATCCGCTTCAATCGCGCTAAAATACTATTCTAGTAGTGGCGCGCCGTTCCCGCAGCATAATGTTTCACCGAGAATTTCACACCTAGACGTATGCTATATTCACTTTATTAAATACGTGATAACCCCAGAGGTGCCCACCGGCAAATAAGAGTCAGGGCTTGTCTATAATAGAGCACACAAACGATAAGATCTCCTTTACCATTTCCTTCCAGATGCACCAGAGAAACAAGAGTTAGAACGGCGATGGAAAGTAATGACCAGGTTTTACGTTCGTATAACAACGTTATTACCTACTTACGTCACCTCATTGCTTCTCATCGTACCATCCCTCTCGCATTAAAAAAAAATCTTCCTATCCTTGCTAAACGCACTACACACATTTCTCGTTTTCCCACATTCACTGCTATTTAATCAACGCTAATATCAACCCTTGGAACCTTTCCCATTATGCGCTTTTCCATTGATTAAATTTGATATTATCCCTGGCATTCATCCGGCACTCTCTCACGAACTCCAACAGGGACTCTGTCCCAGATGTAGCCCCTGGTAGTGGTAAATAAATAAATAAATAAATAAATAAATAAATAATCAAACACCCAGAAATGCATGCACACAGATTTTTTTCTAGATCAACTTTCTCAAGGTTTCAGATAATTTTAGAATTTTGCACATTGCTTCCTCATTATCTTTGAATTTTCATAAAGCTAACTTCTACTAGGAAGTATTTTCATATGTTTTGGCTTCCTTATAGAGGGAGCTGCTTAAAAAAAAATTACAAATTCTTTGAATTATAAACTCTTTGTCGAATGCTGATCAAATTCAGTATCAAATAACGACATATTCTATTTAAGTTTTATTGTAAAATTTAGATCAATTACTTGAAGCTTTCTCGAGTTATATAATGAACACGCAACCGGATTTCTGACGGTGAAGATAATAAAAAGGATAAATGTACTCTCTTACTACAACTATATTTCAAGAAAAATTACATGCAATATAAAAAATTACAGAGAAAGTTCAAGGCTGACCGACTCAGTACATAATCCGCGAGCTGTCAGTGTCACTTTGACAGTTGACTGATATGACACGATTCGATAAAAACGAGTTATTCTCTTTGTATTTGCCCATTTCCCGTGTAAGTAGAATTGCCAATAAAAATGATTAGAGCGTGCTAATAAACATGATTGAAACTAATTTTCTTTTTATACTCGGTAACGAATCGCTACCGCGGGTCTTGAATCTGATAATTATCATAGTGGTTTAATCTACAAATCAGTGGAATGATGAATGACGTGTATCGAAAAACTTTGGGCTTCCTTATTATAACATTCAGTGTAATGAAGAATTATTTCAGCATTAAAGTTATCCGATGTCTATAGAATTAATGCGGCCACTGGATATTATCAAGATTTTTCGCAAGAAATAATTGTAACAAAAGCGTAGATACATATTATGGCGGATCGAAATTCAAAGTTGATTTAATTCGGATGAAAATCGGCACACGAAGGTTTTCGAGGTCGCTGATTACGAATCTGCCCTAAAAATTCCGAAATTCAAAATGCAGGATCAAAATTCAAAAAAGACTGCAAAATAGTACAGGAAGGATGTATGTTGATCAATTTTGGCCTCATCATAGAAGAAGCTTTGTCAAAGATACAAAATAATGAAGAAGCAATTTGCAAGGTTCCACTTTGCAGACTTGTTTTATATACTGTATACAACAGCTGCACTTAAAATACAAAAAAGAGAATTTAAATGTATTTAATTATTATTTTCCAACATTTCAAACTAAATACTAAATATGAACTCTTTGTTGGATTCTCACCAAATTCAAAATCAAATAACGACACATTCTATTCAAGTTTCATACAAAAATTTTAATCAGTTGCTTGAACCGTTCTCGAGTTATACCGGTTTAAAAAAATAACGAAAATGCAAATTTCTATAAAACCTTAACTATTTTGCCAATTTGGCCGAAATTTAGTATCAGACATTGACGCACCCTATTTAAGCTTAAAGCAAAAATCTTATACTAAGTTTTATACAAAATGTTGGATACGTTACTTGAACCGTCCTCGAGTTATTGCATTCTTTAAAAATATGAACATTTTAAAGATACATAAAATCCGAATCGCTCTACCTATCTTGTCAAAATTCAATACTATTTAGCTAAATCGTCAAACTTTTACGAAAGTTAGTGCGACCATGCCCTTTCTTTTTAAATTCAAAAAGTCATGAAATCTAAATGTCTGCATACATTTTGTTAAAAATTACAACAGTCAAAGCGGGACAACTAGTTCACTTGCGTGCCAAATTTCAGTGGGATCGCTTGAACGGTTTTTAAGTAAGAGGTGACTGAATTTTCGAAGACCTGCGCACGCATGCCCGCATGCACGGACATTTTTTACTAAACCACTTTTCTCGACGTTTTGGACCATTCTGAGTGTTCTGACATGAAAATCTCGATATTGTTTTTTTTTTTTTTCTTAAAACAAAGCTTCGTCTATCAGGAAGCAAATGTACCTGATTCCCATGAAACTTGATGTTAATGGGCTTTTGAGGTGGCTGATTATGAGTCGTTCCCCAAAATTTGGTAATTCAAAATAGCAGATGCAATATGGCGGAATAAAAAGCAAAACTGATTAAATTTGAATGAGCGGTAAAAGCTATGAGTAACTGTAAAGAATTCGACTTTTTGAATGTGGTTAGCTGAAGATACTTGAAACTGTCGACCATAACGAATCCAATATCGCATGTTTTGATAATTTTCACTAGAAATTCATATTTAAAAAACTGTCAGATATGAAGTACAATAAACATGTGGGATGTTATAAGATTTTCAGTATTTTATATCCATCACAGGCAATCGGTCGTAATCTGCGACCTTAAAATTCTCTGAGTACCGAGTCTCATTCGAGTCTCATTCCATTGTGAATTTTTCATGTTTCGCGTGAAAATGTGTAATCAGCGACCTCGAAGACCCTAGAATACATAGTTTCATCCTAATTAAGTCACGTTTACATTTTAATCCGCTATATTAGATCCACCGTCTTGAATTAAAAAATGTTGTGTTCAGATTTATAATTAGCGACCTCAAGAACCACGGAGTACCAATTTTCATCCAAATCAAGCTATTGATTTTGCATTCTGGTTTACGATATTGAACCTGCCATTTTCAATTTCCGAATTTTTACTCCAAATTCGTACTCAGCGACTCGAAAAATCCCTGAGAACCAAATTTTGCGAAAATCTTTCGACCCAATCCCGAAATAGTCGACTATATGGCGTCAATGGCGCTTCGGGGACAACAAAAATGAGAGACGGCGTCAAAAATTACATACGGTATCAATGCCGCTCAAGAGATTAATTTCAATGCGAATGCTCTCAAAAATAATAAAAATACAGCTGCAGATTTTACAGAAACATCTTTCGCCATACTGCGGGCATAAAAAGGGGGAGTTTTTGTATACTTTTTACAACTGAAAATTCTTGACGAATGTTAAAGTTCAGCACAAGTAGCGGGCCAGTGTGGTACTTCACACGTGTTCGCGTTGTTCTTATTTATTGGTCGAATTTGAATCTCGCGCTTGGCGCGCTAGTCGTGGCGCTGTAGGTCGCTGATTGAGAGGTTCGCCGCTGCGCGGAAGCGCCCGCGGATTGGGAGTTGGTGCACCCGTCGGGCCCGCGTAAACGGTTTTTTATGGCGCGCTTTTGTTCTTTCCGGAAGGAGGAGAGAGGCGTGCTGATGAATCGGCCCATCAGTCCATCGACAGCCACCAACGAGTTTAAGTCTCTCCTGGTAGTTTTTCGAGTCTATTGTCGAAGAAATTGCGATTTTATTTAGCTGCTTCTACTTTAATTATTCAGTTTGTTCCGTGTTAATTTGTTTCATTATTCAGTTTAATTGTTCAGTTATTTATTATTAATTAGCGTTTGAGTGTGAGAGAGTGTGTACCTCGAGGTAAAAAATAGAGAATTGTGTGGGGAACTGTGTCCACGTGTTGTACGTGACCGTTCCAGGGCGAGCGCAGCAAGCGGCAACTTCTTTGTTGCCCAGGCATTATCGCGTCTGGTTTCCTCGAGACGTCGGGGCGCGCGTAGTGCGGGTCGAAGACCATCCTCTGCGCTTTCCGTGACCGGCTTGACCACGTGTTAGTGGCTCAACGCCGCGTTTAGCTGTTGTGCGTATTGGCACCTACTTGTTCGTAAGTAAAAGAGATCTCTCCGGGTAGGGCCGCGGAATGATCATTCCCGTTTAGTTTACTTGTTCGCGTCGCGGTAATATAATTTAATCGATATAGAGGCATTTTATCATTATTACTTGCTTTCTTTAGTTATTATTTTTTGTGAATGTAACTGATTTCTTTACGATTATTTTGAGTTCGATTGATTTACGGTTTCCTTTTTCTTGCAAATTTATATTATTTTTACGCTTGTTATTTTAATAAAGAATACTCTTGCTACGGCTTTTCCCTCAACTCCGTGAGGGTTTTTATGCCGAAGCAAGTGCT
Source organism: Perithous albicinctus (assembly GCA_964016905.1). Lineage (NCBI taxonomy): Eukaryota > Metazoa > Arthropoda > Insecta > Hymenoptera > Ichneumonidae > Perithous > Perithous albicinctus. Next base: position 2,241,900 of record OZ024690.1, read on the forward strand.
TTTTGTTTCCCGCGAATTTGTGTTTGATTTATTTGTAAAACCTTTCACTCACTCATCCCTACCTGTTCCTCAGAATTCACTTCAAGTGATTATTTCTTCGATTATAAAACATGGTGCCCCGGGTGAGGAGTGAGTGACTGGTTAATTATAGATTTAATAATTTCGATTACGGTGCCGATTTCTTTTCTTTTTATAAAAGTATAAAAATTATTACCGGTTTCTTTTCTTTTTGCAAAAGTGTAACGGCTTCATTCTTTTTTTGTGTGTGTTCATGCATGGATTTATCTCTATTTTCGATTATTACTGTCTTTGTTAAATTACAGTGAGACGGCGTTGCGGCGCTGCGCGACGGTCGAACGTTCGCGATCGCGAGGCGGGGCGGCCATTGTTTGTGGTTCGGCTTTCTTAGCGTGTGAGCTATAGTGTCGAGCGTTAATATAGCTATCTCGCGTAGTGAAGCGCATGGGAAGAGATTATTTAGCTAATCCGACCATTTTTTACAGTTCGATTTAAAGTCGCGTTATCTTGTTGTAGATTGTTCGGTGTGATAAAACACTTTTTGCATATATTTGTTTCAGTTTTCGTGTTCGGTATTTATATTCGATTTTCTTTTTAATTGCGTGTCAGTGTACAATATGGCGCCTACCGCATTAAGGAAATTAACAGCGTTGCAAGTATCTCGCGAGGCCGAGATTGAAAGTATACGTACACGTTTGCTAGCTAAGCCACGTGAGTCCCTCAATAAAAATATAGTACAGTCGCGATTGGATGCGGTAAGGGAGATATGGGCCGAAACTCGGAAGACGCATTCAGAGATAATAGTTAGGGAAGATGCAGATTCAGACGCTTATGTGGTCGACGGATGGTTTGAGCGTATTCAGGGGGTTCGTGAGAGTGCACTTGACGATATTCTTACTTTGTTGACACTTTTTGAGAAAACTGAAAACGAAAATAGTGTGTCGGAGGGGGGCCCTGAAACTCGTGTAGCTAAATTACCGAGAATTCCTCTGCCAACTTTTTCGGGCAAATATGAGGATTGGGCTAGCTTCTCTGATCTCTTTAGTACTCTCGTGCATGACGTTCCTGGTTTATCCGATGCTACGAAGCTGCAGTATTTAAAACTGTGTCTGAAGGACGGGGCTGCCGAGCTGATCAAGGATGTGATGACAACCAATGCGAATTATGCGAGCACGTGGCAGGCGTTGAATAACCGTTATCATAATCCTAGGTTAATTATTAACAAGCTTTTAACCTCCTTTATGGAGATTCCGCATTTGAGAAAAGAGTCGGCTTCTGAGTTACGGGCTTTCGTTGATGAAACCCAGCGGATTATTCGAGCGTTAGGAAATTTGGAACTCCCGGTCGAACATTGGGATGTTTGGCTCGTGTTTTTACTTTCAGATCGATTAGATCCAGAGTCCCGGAAGCTGTGGGAAGCGGAACTCAGCGCGAGGAATTTGGTGGTGGATATCGATGAAGAACAGTCGGATTCCGTCTCATCTAGTCAGCTTCCGAAATTCTCAGATCTCGTTAGGTTTCTGGAGAAAAGATCTCAAGCACTTGGTATGGTGGCTGCTGAGCGTAGGGCGGAAAAAAGACCGTCTTCAGCGTCTAACTCGGGGCCTTAGCCGCGGAGAAGTTTCCATGCTAGCTCTTCTCGACCGTCTGGATCTGTCAAGTGCTCACTTTGTTCTGGCGCGCATTCTCTCGCGAAGTGCTTCAAAATGAGAGATAAGAATCCACACGACCGAATGTCGATTATTAGACGCTTGCAGCTTTGTTTTAATTGCTTTGGTTCGCATAGGGTCAACACTTGTACCTCTGCGGGACGTTGCTCGGTTTGTCAGGGTAAACATCATTCACTGCTGCATCTCAAACCTCCAAAGAACTCGCAGGGGGCACAACAAACTTCCAGCGGTGCTCATGCAGATAAATCAGGTGCAAATCCTCCTGTTGTTGGTTTGCATGCCGCTGGTCTCTCGGTTTCCAAACGACGTGTTATTTTGGCTGTAGCTCGAGTACAGGTGATTGGTCCGGGAGGGGATTCCACCTATGTAAGAGCGCTCTTGGATCAGGGCTCAGAAGCGTCATTCGTATCAGAGTCAATTGTCCAGCTGTTAGGGCTTGAAAAGGAGCGTACTTGCGTGCCATTATCCGGAATTGGCACCAGTGCAGTAGGCACTGTGCGCGCGAAGACTCAACTCATATTAAGATCCAGGGTCGACTCGAATTTCGAACTTAAAACACAAGCACTTATACTTCCTCGTCTCACGTCGCAGCTTCCCGTCGAGAGCATTGAGGATTTGGATCTCAAGCAGTTTGCCGGACTTCCTCTGGCAGAACCAGAGTTTTTTGTCTCGGATAGGGTGGACATTTTACTAGGTGCCGACGTATATGGGCAGTTGCTTAGGCCAGGATTGAAACGTTTTCCTCAGGGGCAGTTAGTCGCTCAGAATACAGCGTTTGGGTGGATCGTTTCAGGTACGTTGCAGGTGGCGACTTCACGGCGGGCGGAGCCGTCTACATCTCACTCGCTCACGCAAATCTGGCATTGCGTATCGATGCAGGAGTTGGATCTAACTCTGCAGCGTTTTTGGGCACTTGAAGATCTACCATCGTTTCCTTCTAAATTGAATCCTGAAGATGGGGCATGTGAGAGATTGTTTGCAGAAAGTCATTCACGCAATGCAGTGGGCCGATACGAGGTGCGCCTGCCGTTGAAGCCTAATCGGCCTTTCGTCGCGGGTGAGACTAGGCTAATGGCGCTCGGATCACTCTCTACGACGCATCGCCGCTTTGCTCGCGATCCGAAATTGGCTCAGGCTTATCGAGAGTTTATGGAGGAGTACGAGCGCTTAGGGCATATGACTAGGATTCCAGAAGCAGAAATTCAACAGGAAGGGGCGTGGTATTTACCACATCACGCGGTAGTGCAATCTTCTAACTCTTCGTGGAAACTTCGGGTCGTTTTTGATGCCTCCAGACGAACTCGTGATGGTCAGTCTCTTAATGATTTTTTGTTCACAGGTGCTCCTCTTCAAGGTGATCTCTTTTTGATCCTCCTCAATTGGCGCCGGTATTTATTTGTATTTACAGCGGATATTGTTAAGATGTTCAGGCAGATTCACGTAAAGCCTATCGATCAGGATTTTCAGAGAATCGTTTGGACTCCTACGGCTGACGCGGCTCCTATTGAGTATCGCTTGACCACAGTTACTTACGGGACGGCTTGCGCTCCTTATTTAGCGATTCGGACACTTTCTCAATTAGTTAAAGATGAGGGAGCTCGCTATCCGATGGGAGCGGAGTGTCTCAGGTCTGAGACGTACGTGGACGACACGTTTGCTGGTTCGGATGATCTCTCCACCGCGGTTAAGAAAAGGGTAGAGCTTACGAAGTTGTTGGGCTCGGCAGGCATTTCACTGGACAAATGGGCAGCGAATCATCCGGAGCTTCTCCCCGAACAGACCGCGCAGGGGCCGGTGAAGCAGATTGAGTCGGATAAATCGGTCAAAACTCTCGGCGTCCATTGGAGTCCGTCTCAGGATCAGTTTCGTTTTAATATTACAGATCTCGCGGAGTTTTCGACAGCCTCAACTAAACGGTCCATTCTATCGAATATCGCTCGTCTGTTCGACCCTCTCGGGTGGCTTTCTCCGATCACCGTAACGGCGAAGATCTTGATGCAGGATTTGTGGATACAGAAATGCGATTGGGACTCTCCTTTGCCTGCAGAACTTCGTGAGCGGTGGTACGGGTATTGTAAATCGTTGTCTCACTTGCCGTCTTTGGCAATCGATAGGTGGCTAGGCGTGATTGGTACTCGTTCGTACCAGGTGCACGGGTTTTCTGACGCATCCTCTCGAGCTTATGCAGCGGTAGTATATTTGCGGGTCGATCAAGGAGATGGTAAATTTAACGTTTCATTGTTAGCTGCGAAGACGAAGGTATCTCCGGTAAAGACGATTAGTATTCCCAACTTAGAGCTTTGCGGTGCGGCACTTCTCGTTAAGCTCATTTGCCACGTTAGGAAATTGGATTTTCTCAGCGCGATCCCGGTTTTTGCCTGGTCAGACAGTCAAATCGTACTTACTTGGTTGCGTAAGCATCCGTGTCATTGGAAGACGTTTGTAGCGAATAGGGTATCGTATATTCAGACAGAGTTGCCGTCAGCGGTTTGGGGGCACGTACCTACGAAAGAGAATCCGGCCGATTTGGCGACACGAGGCTCTGAACCTGCGGTGTTGTCACGGAGTAACCTTTGGTGGCGTGGTCCTTGTTGGCTTTCACAGCCTCCCGAGCGGTGGCCGCAGCCCGTTGAACGTCGACAGGCTCTCCACGCACAGAAACTACCCTCAGAATCGGAAATTCTGACTCGTTATTCTTCTTTGTCGCGCTTAATCCGAGTAGTTGCATTTTGTAGACGTCCGATTCTCGTTAAACGAAGGGCAAAGGAAGGTCAAGAATCACTTCCATCGTTTCTCACTGCATCGGAGCTGGCTGAGGCTCGCAGTGTCGTTATTCGCTTATCACAGGCTGGCAGTTTTGGAGCTGAGATTGAGCTACTAGCAACCGGAAAGAGATTACCGAAGGGCAATCGGCTAAGCAGATTAAATCCGTTCTTAAGTAAGGAAAACATTTTGCGTGTGGGGGGTCGGCTGACTCACTCCGATCTCTCCTTCGATTCTAAACACCCTCCGATTATGGCACAGCATTCCGCGCTCAGTCTTTTGTTTGTTCGCTCTGCGCATCATCTCTGTTTGCATGGCGGTCCTACCTTGACGTCCAGCGTTTTGATGCAGCAAGTCTGGATTTTGGGTAGGAAAAGGTTAGTGAAGTCAGTGATTCACAAATGCGTAGTTTGTCAACGTGTTAAGCCACAATCGGCTCAGCAGTTAATGGGGGATCTTCCGGTCGATCGCGTGAATGTAGGTAGGCCGTTCTCTATATCGGGTCTAGACTATGCCGGTCCCGTTCAAGTTCGTACCACTAAGGGCCGCGGACATCGGTCTTACAAGGGGTACATCGTTGTATTTGTCTGCTTTTCCACGCGGGCAATCCATTTGGAGCTGATCAGTGATTTAACAACGGCGTCGTTTATTAGTGCATATCGTAGGTTCGTTGGAAGACGAGGACTCTGTAAGAAGCTCTATAGCGATAATGCCACTAATTTCCACGGGGCGGATAATGAACTAAAGGCGATGTTCCAACGATCATCAGATTTTTACAGAGGTGTTGCTTCCGTTCTTGCGAATGATGGGACTGAGTGGGTGTTCATACCTCCGAGCGCTCCCCATTACGGAGGTTTGTGGGAAGCCGGGGTGAAGACAGTAAAGCATCATCTAAAAAGGGTAGTAGGTGATCATAGTCTCACCTTTGAGGAGTTGACCACGGTCCTCGTTGAGATTGAAGCGTGTCTCAACACGCGCCCAATAGGGGCTTTGAGTTCAGACGTCGATGATCTGCACGCGCTGACACCTTTTCATTTTCTAACCGGAAGCTCTTCAGCGTTGCTCCCAGAGGCTGATTTATTGAACGTGCCACAGAATAGGTTAGATCGCTTTCAGTTGCTTCAACGAATTCGAAATCAGTTTTGGAAACGGTGGTCGTCTGAATATTTACTCCATCTGCAGCAGCGCGAGAAGTGGAGAGATCCAACGGAGAACTTTTGTATCGGGAGGTTGGTTTTGGTTAAGGATGATCGCTATCCACCGTCGAAGTGGCCATTGGGTCGAATAGTTGAGGTGTTTCCGGGTCCAGATGGTCTGGTACGAGTGGCAACTGTAAAGACAGCCACCTCATCCTTTCGTCGGCATATCTCTCGTCTGTGCCCGCTGCATCTCGAGGAAGGTGGTGAGAAAGGTTAGGCCTAGTCAATTTTTTAGTTCGTCTGATTAGACGAAGGCGGGCGGGATGTTCGCGTTGTTCTTATTTATTGGTCGAATTTGAATCTCGCGCTTGGCGCGCTAGTCGTGGCGCTGTAGGTCGCTGATTGAGAGGTTCGCCGCTGCGCGGAAGCGCCCGCGGATTGGGAGTTGGTGCACCCGTCGGGCCCGCGTAAACGGTTTTTTATGGCGCGCTTTTGTTCTTTCCGGAAGGAGGAGAGAGGCGTGCTGATGAATCGGCCCATCAGTCCATCGACAGCCACCAACGAGTTTAAGTCTCTCCTGGTAGTTTTTCGAGTCTATTGTCGAAGAAATTGCGATTTTATTTAGCTGCTTCTACTTTAATTATTCAGTTTGTTCCGTGTTAATTTGTTTCATTATTCAGTTTAATTGTTCAGTTATTTATTATTAATTAGCGTTTGAGTGTGAGAGAGTGTGTACCTCGAGGTAAAAAATAGGGAATTGTGTGGGGAACTGTGTCCACGTGTTGTACGTGACCGTTCCAGGGCGAGCGCAGCAAGCGGCAACTTCTTTGTTGCCCAGGCATTATCGCGTCTGGTTTCCTCGAGACGTCGGGGCGCGCGTAGTGCGGGTCGAAGACCATCCTCTGCGCTTTCCGTGACCGGCTTGACCACGTGTTAGTGGCTCAACGCCGCGTTTAGCTGTTGTGCGTATTGGCACCTACTTGTTCGTAAGTAAAAGAGATCTCTCCGGGTAGGGCCGCGGAATGATCATTCCCGTTTAGTTTACTTGTTCGCGTCGCGGTAATATAATTTAATCGATATAGAGGCATTTTATCATTATTACTTGCTTTCTTTAGTTATTATTTTTTGTGAATGTAACTGATTTCTTTACGATTATTTTGAGTTCGATTGATTTACGGTTTCCTTTTTCTTGCAAATTTATATTATTTTTACGCTTGTTATTTTAATAAAGAATACTCTTGCTACGGCTTTTCCCTCAACTCCGTGAGGGTTTTTATGCCGAAGCAAGTGCTTTTTGTTTCCCGCGAATTTGTGTTTGATTTATTTGTAAAACCTTTCACTCACTCATCCCTACCTGTTCCTCAGAATTCACTTCAAGTGATTATTTCTTCGATTATAAAACAACACGTGTCAAGGATTGTCTTCACGTCCGCATCCTAATTTCAGTACAAACTGCTGTCAAATATTCGACTTTTGATGTCTGGACAAACCTCATAACGTTACTGTTTGTAGAGTATGTGTAAAAGGATCACGTCACATGAGCAGATATACTTTTTACGGATCTTTTTAAGCTCTAGGCTAAGGGGAATTTAGGGCTAAGAAGAACGTCATCATTGGATCACTTAAATGTGACCAAAATACCCATGATATATAGGAAGCATTCTATAATAATTTCGCCCCCAGAAAAAAAAATAAATAAAATAATCTAAAATTTTTTCCTAAAAATCAGGTTTAGTTGTATCAATAGGCACCAGTGAGGGTGTAACGCTCGTACGGTGAGGACGTATTTATGCCGTGCTCCAGTGCCGTGTTACCGCGCGAACCCGTTAATCCAAATTGTGTATATATCAGTTTACGCGAGTGTGACAGTTCCACGAATCGATGACTATTATACACTAAATCAATCGAGGCTGCCGGGCCTAGCCACCAAAGTATCGTACAAATTATCGTTCGAAAATGAATTTACTGCTAAGGTGAATTCCCTCTCATCCAAAAATGACCACACCAACCTATGCTAGCGCAGCCAAAACTCAAAATTTCAACTAAGGACCAAGCCATCCTAATAGATGCATTGCAGGGAGTCCAACTGAAAGAACAGATAGTGGCTGTCGGAAATAAAGTAACTTCAGCACGGATAAAATTCGCCTCTCGAATCGCCAACAATCGGTTCTGTATCTATCTTGCCTCCAAAACCATCGCCGATGAACTTGTAAGCAAACACAAATCCATCGATATTCAAAACACCTCATTACCGATCAGACTGCTGTTAGCAAGAAACAAGCGAATCACCCTCTCTAATGTACCTCCGATAATCTCCCACGACGACCTCAAACGCATATTTGAATCGTTGAAGGTAAACATGGCCTCGGAAATCACGTTCGTCAAAGCGGGAATTCACGAGTCCTATTATGCCCATATAATGAGCTTCCGGAAACAAGTCTACGTCAACCCTGATGACCTTAAAAAGTTACCAGGCTCTTTCAAAATTACCCACGACGAGACGACCTACCTGATATACTTATCACAGGACTTGCCCGTGTGTTTCCTCTGCAAAATGGAAGGTCTTGTGGCAAAAAACTGCTCCACAAATACTGAAACCCTAACTCAAGCGAAAAATACAGTCGACCATCAACCAGGTGAAAACTCGCAGTTGCCTCCACCTTTCCAAATCACAGAGGAGAATCAGCTGGAAAAGGAGAACCGTACAACAGCACACAAACGGCCGTTATCTATCTCACGACCGCTTAGTCCACTATCAACATCATCTCTCATAGATTCACAAAATGCGGGGACTCAGAAAATGATTTTCCTGAGCTCCGCGAGCCCCAGTCTGTCCGTAAGAATAAAAAGAAGAAAATCCATACAGAAGCTTCTCCAATGACTGCCATCGAAGCCGCGATCAATCCGAATCCAGAAAAGTACCCATTTTCGTTCCTCCAGTTCTCTAATTTTTTAGAAAAAGCACGGAGTAACAGGTTCCCAATCTCCATAGCAAAGGAAGTTACAACGGACTTTGAGACCCTAATCGACATGCTCCTAAATCTGCACGCAATTACCACTGATCGTGGTCTTAAATCGACTTTCACTAGGATCTCCAACAAACTTATATACAACTCGACGTACAGTTCTACATCGCAGTCCGAGACGTCCGACGTGGACGAAGAAATCGCCGACAGGTGCGCAGGTGAGAGTACCTCGCAAAAATAAATCGACAAAATTAAAGAGATGCACCTAGTGCAATGGAATGTAAATGGGTTCTACGCCCGTTTGCCTGACATTCAACTTCTAAAAAGAAATCACTCTCTAACGATCATGTGCTTTCAAGAAACTAATTTCAAGTTATTTAAGCGTGGTATACTAAAAGGGTACAAAGCTTACCATAAAAATCAGATAAATGCTGCGCACGCTAGTGGAGGAGTAGCGACATTTGTAAAAGGAAACTTTCCTCAAGAAGAAATTATTGTAAATTCTCCACTCGAGGTTGTTGTTGTGTCGGTTTCAATACAAAAAAAAACTACCATTTGCAATGTTTATCTCCCGAATAGTTATGACATCAACATAACAGAGCTCCAAAATCTGGCAAATCAGCTTCTGAAACCATTTATAATTGTAGGAGATTTGAACAGCCATAATGGCCCATGTGGGGCTCTTCAAGGTTGGACACAAGAGGCTGAAAAATTGAACAATGGGTTGAGGACTTAAACCTAGTAATCCTGAATACAACGGAGCCCACGCACTTCAACAGCTCTTCTACCTCCCTAAGCTGCATCGATTTAAGTATACGCTCAGTTGATAGTGCATATAACCTTGAATGGTCAGTAAATGATGATGTACACGACAGTGATCATTTCCCACTGCATATTAAGAAATTAAATGACTCTTCTCCAAAAACCAACGCGAAACCTCCCACGTGGGAATTTAAAAATGCTGATTGGGACCTTTATTCCTAAGTAATCGATCAAACCTTCGCCAATACTCCTCCAAAAGTGATCTCAGAAGAAAATGACATAAATGCAATACTAGCATTCCTCACAACATCGATCAGAAATGCAGCCTTCATATCGATTTCAAAAACCTTTGGAGAGTCAAATAAAGTCGATGTACCAGGGTGGAATGAAAACTGTGAAAAATAAAATAATGCAGCAAATCACGCCTTCAATATCTACAAAAAACACAAGACACCTCACAATAAAATGTGGTTTAAAAAACTGCGTGCGATAGCCAGAAACACAATAAATACTCAAAAGCGAGAGTCATGGAAAAAGTTTGTTAGCTCTATTAATCAAAATGCCCCGATTGATGAAGCATGGAAAGCAATTAAACGTATCCAAGGATAAAGTACATCCTGTATTGCTCCGTTTCTTATAAACAACGAAGGAGAGCCTACTGTGGAGCACGACGAAATGGCTAAAATACTAGTAAATACTTTTGCGGATAATTCCAGCCACTCAAACTACTCCCCAAAATTCCAGGATTTCAAAAAGACCTTGGAACTTTCCATGGAGACTGATATTACAGCAATTACAACAGAAGAGACTGAAACGGACTCGATTGACGCCCCTTTCACCCTACAGGAACTCAAAGACAACTTGGCGGCCTGCAAAAACTCCAGTCCTGGGCCTGACGGTATTCCATCCATTTTAATTAAACACCTTCCAGACAGCGGTCTTCATTACATCTTGAAGCTCTACAACATCATGTGGAAGTCTTAGACTTTTTCACATACATGGCGACTAGCTACGAGTATCCCCATACCCAAGCCCGGAAAAGACCCGACAATACTTACTAACTATCGCCCTATAGCGTTTACTTGCAATCTCTGTAAACTCCTTGAAAAAATGATAAACCGCCGGTTAAGATGGGTCCTTCAAAGCAACAAACTGATATCCCCTCACCAGAGTGGTTTTCGAAACTTCCGATCAACCACCGATCACTTGATCCAATTTGAATCCAACATCTGTAACGCCCCAATAAACAATTTCCACCAGATGGCAATCTCAATGTTTTAAAGGACACATTGTTGCCTATGTAAAAAACTTTCTAAAGGAGCGGTCCATTCAAGTCAGACTGGGAAACACGTACTCGGAAATCACTAACATTGAAAACGGTCTTCCTCAGGGCTCCGTAATCAGCGTGACTCTCTTCCTTATCGCCATAAATGGAATACTGGACAACCTAAAAGCCCCAATAAAAGGCCTCTTATTGCAGACGATTTAACAATCTTTTGTACTGGAAATAACGTATCCACTACACAAAATCTACTACAAGAGGCTCTAAACGATCTCTCAAATTGGACAGAACAAACGGGATTCAAATTTTCGCATATAAAAACAGAGTACATGATTTTCACACGATCAATAACACCAATTGTTCCAACGCCCAGCCTCTCCCTCGGCAATTACAAGCTGCGAAGAACGTATGAACTAAAAATCCTCGGTCTCATATTCAACCCAACTCTATCATCGAAAACCCACATTAAAGTTCTAAAAGCGCAGTGCCAACATAGAATAAATTTAATAAAAACTCTTGCGTCAAAAAACTGGGGAGACGACCGACACACACTCATAAACACCTACAAAATGACCGTAAGAGCAAAATTGGACTACGGAGCAATCATCTATGGCTCGGCTGGGGAAAATCTCCAGAAGTTGCTCGATCCCATTCAAACCGCAGGACTTAGACTGGCTATAGGGGCGTTCCGAACTAGCCCGAATACAAGTGTATTAGCCGAAGCAGGCGAGTTCCCACTTCGGCTAAGAAGAATAGAACTGGCAATCACCTACCTAGCAACATATCGAGGCATACACGACGCAAACCAGTACGAAACATCAACATCTCCGCAAATTATGGCTCAATTCCTGGACAAACCTACCCTACCACGGCCTTACGCCGTCCGCGTAAAACTCTACACAGAGGAGATAACCTACTCCCTTCCACCCACTCATAACAAGCGCATAAGTTCTTCTCCACCTTGGAACGCCCCCTAAACTAACCATAGACCTCGATATGATGGACAAAAACATGAATAAGGCAACCACACAGGCGACCCTAGTCTATAAAAAAAGATTCAACAATTTAATAGAACAAAAATACAATAACCACGCCGAAATTTATACCGACGGTTCAATAATAAATGACCTACGGGGCTGCTCGGTAATATATGATGAGGCAGAGATGATCTTCAAGTTGCCGAGATCCTTCTACATCCTCTCATGCAAAGTCTTTGCGGTAACGCAAGCTCTGTCCATCCTCGAGACAACCAATATAGTTAAAGCAGCTATTTTCACTGACTCGATGTCACTGCTGGAAGCTCTTAAAAACGAAAATTCCTCTAATTAACGCATTCAAAATATCAAGGAAAAAATATCATATATGCAAGCTAAGGGCTTTAATCTGGGTCCCCTCCCACCAAGGAATTAGTGGCAACGAAAAGGATGACCTCGCAACCAAAAGAGCAACGACAGACGGTCGCAACTCATGTGCAAAGGCCCCGATTGATTCCCGAGAACTGAAAAAAGAATTACACCACGTAATCCCGACTTATTGGAATGAGAAATGGTCAACCAGTGAAATCTCCAAGCTTCACAACATCAGAGAAGACATATTCGAAAAGGCCCCAGACTTCAAGAACAGAAAGGAAGAATGTATATCGACACGGCTGAGAATAGGACACACCAATCTCACCCACTGTTACCTGGTTCACAAGTCACCTAAACCTCGCTGCGAGACTTGCAATGTTCCAGTCTCCATAGAGCATCTGCTTATTTTTTGCCCAACCTACCAAGGTATTCGTGCTACTCTCGGATCTAAAGTTTTCGAATTCTGCAAAAAGATCGATATCTACGACAAATTGTAAATGATTCCAAACCGTGTTCCTCATAGAACCTTTTTCTGTTTCTTTTGCTTTTCTAATTTTTATTATAATTTTTATGTATTTATATATAGTCGGTAATGACCTTGGCTGTAGATGCGAGTTTAAATAAACACAAATAAATTTTTTTTTAAAAATAGTCGCACCAGATTTAAAAATAAAAATAATAATTTGCCGGGGTATGCCAATTTTTTCATTATTCATTTAATCTGTAATATCTCGGAAACCATTAAACGTATCGAAATCACTATCAAACGAAAATGTGCGTTTTTTCATGGCCAACAAGAAAAAAAATGTATTCAGAATTAATTGTGACGGCCACATTTTATGGCAAACAGAATACAAACATTATTTTAGATAGGAGGATTTCCGGTTTCGTCATCGGGGAAATTGCCTTGAAGTCAGTAAGTGACCGCCGAATTTTTAGTATTTTTATTTTCATGGGATTTCGAAATGTTTATAAGCAGTTTATAGTAGTTTGAAATTTATAATTTTTTTAATATCCTTTTTTCAATGTAACGACGCTTATTATCGGCGATATCAATTGTTTCATCATGTTCTACGTACAGACCAATATTTTTTATAAAGCCCGGTTTATAGAAAACATAGGTTAACTTCGACATTTTTTAGTTTGGGAAGTAATTAAGTTGTAACTGAAGGAAACAAATGATATTCGATAAAAGAATCTTTAAAAAAATGTAATGTTCCAACAAAAATATATTTTCTTTAAAAAATTTTTTTTTTGTTTCTGCCATAAAATATGGTCTTGTTTAGTGATTACGATATAATTAATCGTTTTCGAGATATTACAGATCAAATGAAAAACTGGCATTTACGACAATGTTTTTTTTTTTAATTTTGAAATTTAGTACATCTATTAATACCACCGAACCCGATTTTAAAAAACTGAGAATTTTGCTTACTTTGAAGCTTTGGAAGCTTTGTTTTCATGAAAAACTTTTTTTAAAGATTTTCATGTCAAGACTCTCAGAATCGTCCAAAACGTCGAGAAAATGTCCGTATGTATGTGAGTAGGCCTTAAAAGACTCAATCGTCTCTTACTCAGTAACCGTTTGAGCGACTGAACTGAAATTTGCCACTCAAGTGAGTAGTTATTCGTCTCTGAATGTTGCGATTTTTGACAAAATATATGCAGCCATTCAGAGTTTATGTGATTTAGAATTTTTATAAAAAAAGGGCGTGGTTGCTCTAACTTTCTTCATAACTGAAGATACGTTCATTGTTGTTTGGTATTGAATTTCGACAAAATCGATAAAGCAGTTCGGATTTTATAGAGTATTGAAATTTGTTTCTTTTTTTAATGCTAAATCTCGCGGACAGTTTAAGTAACTGATCTAAAATCTGGCATAAAACTTAAATTAAGTGTGTCATTGTTTAATACAAAATTTAGGAGAAATTGATAAAGTGGTTAAAATGTTATAGAAATGTGCATTCCTGAAACCACTATTACTGGAGTACGGTTCACGCAACCGATCCGAGATTTTGCATAAAACTTTAATAGAATGTGTCGTTACTTGATACTGAATTTGGTAAGAATCCAATAAAGAGATCATATTTCAAAGAATTTTTTATTTTTATTTGTACGAAGCTTCCTCTATGAGGAAGCCAAAATTGATCAACATACTTGCTCGTAGAGGTAGCCATGTAAAAATGAAAAAATAACGAGAAAGCAATGTGCAAATTTCTACTTTGCAGCCTTCTTTTTTGGGTGGAGCGGTGCATATAAGAGACTTTTATATGGAATGCCTCCTAGGCGTAACGAGAACGTGTTATGAGTAATCGTAAGTGTTACCAGCGTACAGTTAGTATCAATATTATCTATGTCCTATTAATTGGCCTTCTTAATTATTTGGATGATATTATATCGCGGAATTTTAATGTCGGGGATATTTTGTCCGGAAGGTATTCACACCGGGATATTAAGTCGCGGGACATTATGTTAGTATACTTAACTTTGCTAGCGAAATTTTTATTGAAGAGTCTCAATGCAATTGAATTACATCATGTAATGTATAAAGTTGAATTCTGTACAACTGTATTACAGTTGAAAAATCCCAAATCTGGTTAACATAAAAATTGGCTAACCAAGTTCATTTTAACACTGACAAGAAAAACGCTGCGTTCCAATCCATACATGATAGATAATAGTACATTACTGCGATAAAACATTTTGTGACGAGTGGAGTTTGCAGCATGAGCCGAAGGCGACTCAGTCACACTTATTATGAAAACGTTTTTCGCACGTGTATCGTACAAAATTTGATTTCACAAAGTGTGAAATAAGGTTTGTACGCACGAAAAGCGTGCGTAAAATTGCACTTTACGCACCGAGTGAAATCAATTTTATATTTATCTGATGATTATAGTGTAAGATAGTGAGTTTATATTTAAAGATCGCGCCAAGTTAATGGGCGACGCGAGAGCCCCGAAAGCTAGGCTCCGAAAATTAAACGGTAAATAGAGTGGGGACAAACGGAGCACTTGCTCCATTATGACGAGGACTCTTCCTCTTTCTCTCTGGGGACGTCGTGCGGGATACTTGTAAATGTGCTACTGTCACCCGGATATTCGTGGAAACGAGGCATTCCTCATGATTTTCATCATCATCAAAGTGATCCGTGTTGGCCAGCGGATCATTATTTCTATCGAGTGAGGAAGTACGAGATTCTTTTTCCGTGGATTTACATTCAACTCTGCATATGCACATACGGATGTCAGCGAGCCCCAGAGATATAAGAAAGAGCCAACGAGGAAGCCAATCGAGAATAATTTGACATAGATGAGTACTCATTTAACAAAATATAATAATAATATTTCTGACGAATATCGTAGCGAATAGATGTGTATAAAAAGACAAAAAACAAAAAAGAAAGCCTGTAAGTGTGAACGAATGATAAGTGTGTTATATTATTTCAATTAATCCGATTTTTTTTTCTTGTTTGTTTTGTATGGAATCGTGTAATATATATATATTTATATATATATAAATATAAAAAATTTACATTTGGCGCCCAACTACGGGGCACGATGCAGGGGCTGAATTTCATAAATTTGGTAACTGACATCGTGGACTCAAAAATTATTATTATTAGTCGATATATTTGGCTGTCTAAATTAGTTGCGAATGTTTTTCTTTTTTTTCTTTTCTTTCTTCTCTAGTTTTTTTTTTTGTATCGATTTCATGAAATAAGTGTATGGCAGATGGTGCGAGTCGAATATACGTGACTAAATCGGGAAGAAACTCGAAACAAAGATTTACTTTTCATAAATCCGCAGGAAAAAAGAAAATAGACATGCCGTTATTGCGCGACAACGATGACGAGGCCCCGAGATTGCGGGATATCGAGAACGAAAGAGCGAATTTGAATAGACAACGAGCCGAGCTAGAGCAATTGCGTCGTGACCTCGAAGCCCAACGGGCAGCTTTACATCAACAACAACAAGGTGCGGCGAATAATGTGCCAATCGAAGTCGTTCCACAACAACAAGGGGCAACTACCGAGGAGATTGCGACGATTATCAGTAATGTACAAACATTTCATATAGATACTAAAATGCCCAAATTTCGCGAGGAGTCAGAAATGAATCCCGTTCAATTCTTAGAGGAGATGGAAAGATTTTTTAAAACCAAAAATATTAAAGAAGATCGAAAAATGTTGATTGTCGAGAACGCCTTAGAGGGAAAGGCTGGTTTATGGATCGAATTGCAGGGGGATTTCGTGAATTATAATGATTTTAAAGAAAGATTTCTGGCAGAATTTAATTCAGTACCAGTGCGAGTGCAGTACAAAAATCAATGGAGTGAGCGAAAATATAACGCATATAAAGAGTCATTACAAACGTATTATTACCGACAATTAAAAGATTCTAAATATTTTATTCCGGCGCTCACGCAATATGAGATAAATTACAATATTATTCAACAGTATCCCGTGTGGGTGAGGGATGCATTAGCTACAGTAAATTCCAATGATGACAAGGTTATTGGTCAAACTCTCGCGAGTCTCGATGGAACGCGTAGATTCCGCGAAAAAGAGAACGAAAATAAATCTCGTGGAAATTATACAAATTCGCGACATCGCGTGCAAGACCTCAGGCAAATAAATTTGAGGGGACAAAATAATGGCAACGGAGATTATTACGAACGAGATCGGTATGACTCGGGGCGCGAAAGAAATTATAATTATTCGAGAAAAGAGGATAGATTTCCGCGAAACGAGGAGCGTTATTGGCGCAGCGAGAACCGTTATTCGCGAAATAGAGATCAATACCCATATGAAAACCGACAGAATTTCAATCAAAGAAGGAACGATCATTACAATTACCCAGCATCTGGTTTACCCGATACACGAGTTCCGCCACCGTCTCTTCCAAATAATTCACAACGCGTTGGTCCCAGTAATAATTCAAATGATAATAACCCAACAAATCGACAGCCTTTAAACTAATATGCGGTGCGTTGTTTAATGGTCCGCCGACGCGCCGACAGGATTTTGATTTTGTAGAGGATTTAAGTGTGGGAATTGAAGGAACTAAGGATCATGAAAATAAAAAATGTCTATCTAATCTGGGTACTTGCCCACATATAAAAGTAAAAATAATGGAAAAACAAATAACGGTTTTAATGGATTCTGGTAGTCAAGTAACAGCTATGTCCGAAGATTTGTATAAGGAATTAACATCGAAAAAATCGTTGAGCACGATGCCGGTGTCGAATTTATTTGTTACAACCGCGATAGGAAAAAGAACCACAACAATAAAATATCAGGCGTTTTTGGAAGTTGAAATTGAAAAAACAACGTATAGTTACCCTTTCCTAGTAGTACCATTTCTTACGTCCGCATTAATATTAGGCAACGATTGGATGTCGAGAAATGAAGTCATTTTAAATTATAAAAATCATACGATCGAGGTAGCAGGGAAACTTCTCTCGGATTCAGCGATAATGTTCGAACGGAGCTCTTCAGAAACGTTATTTTGTTCGCAGCAAGGTTCAAAAACGTATGTCTTTGTCATTGACCTTCACACACATGAGAATAAAGAAGGCCAACGAATAGATTCCCGCGATGTTGAAATCAACGACGCGTCAGGATCTAGGGGGAAAGAAAATCTTGAAATTACAGAATTGGGTAATGAGGACAAAAAAATATCTAAAAAAATGTCAATCAAAAGTACAAAAAATTAAAAAATTTATAATTTATTTTTATGTAAAAGTATAAAAAATTTACAATAGTAAAAAAATATAATTATTAGAAAATAATGTTTCATCTAACTGCCTCAGTCCTTTTAAATTAATCATCATTCGGATAATGAATGATTTAAAAATAAAGCGGAGTCATATTTGATTCTCATTACTTTTGCTCATTTATTATTTCCACGCATACGGTATGCGCAACTACTGTGAAGAATGCATTGAAGGTACATGTGGGTCAAGTGACTAGATCGGATTCCGGAAGCTCAAGAGGGGTTTCCGCGCTGTTCGCATTCCGAACGCTCTCCCGATTTCCCGCGAATCTGTGCCAACACGTGGCACGCAAGCGCTCTCGATATACCAAAAACACGTGCTCGTGCAGTGCAGCGCGGAGAATCGCGGTTCGAAAACGGCGTACGAGAGGGGTTGCTGCCCGACAGCGCGACATACGACAGAGGGGTGGCACGAAACCAGAGGGAAGAAAGTGCCGGAACGCTCAGTCGCGCGCCGGCCGCTGACACGATGGTATCCCACGTGTAACCCCGTTTCGCTTATACCTCCTTAACACCAAACTGCGCCCCCTTCCCTTCGCGTGCACCACAGATCTCTCCATAAGTTATGTTTACCGGATCCTCATCGAATCGGCTCAAAGTATTTCGTAAAATTAAATACTCGTGTTTCGTCATTTCACTTTCTACGTCAAATTCGCGTCAATTAACCGTCTTTCTGCAGTTCGCAAATATTAAAAGAAAGATGTTATAAAAATGTGTCGGTCGGGTTAAATCGTCGTAGAATTTATCGACTGTTTTTTTATCGTCCCGTATTTGTGAGGACAGTTCTAGTTACATTGACAAACTTTATGGTAAAGCCACCTAGTTCTACTTTGGCAGAAAAATATCTACTCGGTAAGTCATAGTTTTAACTTTAGTTTTAGGTTCTTGAAATAAGACTTTCTTTCGCTTGCAAAGAACTGTATGTTGTTTAGTTCAATATTGGTTGATTGGGAATGTTGCTTCTCGTTATGTGTTGTGATAACTTTATTATACTAGCGGGACTACAAGGATGACGAAGAGTAAATGAAGTTATAAGTAGATTAACATGTAATTATTTTTATAAGCTACAATAATTTGCTTCAAGTTTATGATATACATGATTTTATGAAGTTTAAAGAATGCTGTAATTGGTTTCCATTTGGTGTTGTTATTACTGGTATAATTGTGCTTTTCTATCTTCCAGTGGCAGCGAACGAGCAATTCTGTAAGGTGCCTTTCCAAAGTTAGTATTAGATTGGAATTGGCCGTTACAGACACATGTGGAGATTTATTTGTTATGCTTGCGGGATGACAACGGGAGAAAGGAAGGAGTAAATTTACGGGAATTGCGATTGAATAACACTTTTATGGATTTTAGGGCGTAGATTCTATTTGTTTTAATATGACTTTTATTTAGTGCTCTTTCTATTATTATTTTAGTATATACGAACCTAATATTATTCACTTTAGTATTACGAACATCGAATTAGTATTAAAACCGTTAAGAACAAAAGTTAGTGAAAAAAGAGTACAATTAAACTTCACAGACGCGTGTGCGTGTGCGTCTGCGTGCCTTTCCTCAGGAGTGATCATAAGGGGAAAGAATATTCGCCTGAACACACATACGTGTGTGTATGTGCGATTGTGTGCGTGTGTGTGTGTTAGGATTAGGTTTGGTTCCGTTCCTTTTTCGCTTATTTTACTACTGGATGATTTTTACCTTTAATGTTAGGTCAGGTTATGTCCTTTAGAATTAGGTTAGGTTCTGTTATTTTTCCATTTATTTGCCTTTCATTCATCTGAAACATCCACCTATCGGGAGAGAGGAGGGTCGCCATCCGTACCACGGGAATCTCCCTCCTGCCCTGAGGAGAGGTTATCATAAGGAGACAGAATAATCAGGGTCTGGGGCAGTCGACCATCCAAATGCTCGGTTCACCTATTGCCCCAGGAACATTAGTTGGATGGATGACCGCCTCGGAGGGATCTACTTGACATAGAATACCCTAATTATTCTTCACGATGGCACAGAGATATTTTTATAATATGAAGAGTTTTAGAAAAACATATTTAGAGCATTCCATTGTAATTAACGCATGAAACCCGATTCTCTTCAAACGTCCTCATTTTGCGCCGTTCTTGATTTATAAAAAAATTTAGTTTAAAGTTTTAAAAATTGTAACTTGAATAAAAAAATTTCGACAAATGATATGGCCAATTTTTTATCATACAACGTAGTTCAATATAAAAATAGTACAGATATTGATAAATATCAATTCGCGCATATTTATCTATAGTTTAAAGTAGAAAATATTAAGTTTCACAAAGTACCTTTCATTTTATTTGAACAATTCATCAAAACTGCAATAAAAGTCGGGAGATCGGACCGTAGGGCTATGATGGAATTATCAATCTTTCATATAAAATAGTACATTACAATACGAGTGCGGAAAATCTTTTTCTCACGAGTGTAAGGTTGTAGCACGAGCCGAAAGCGAGTGTTACAATCACACGAGCTGAGAAATAGGTTTTCCGTCGAGTATCGTACAAAACTTTATTTGACAAGATGCGAAAATTGGGTTTGACGAACGCGAAGCGTGCATAAAACCGCATTTCTCGCACCGTGTGGCATAAAATTATTTTTTTTTGTTCTCAATATTACAAAATCAATTTTCTGATATTCTTGAATTATATTCTTTATTTATTATGTGCAAAAATATATAATAGATGTGTAATTTATTCAAAAACTAATTAAACATTTCATGCAACATTTTTAACAGATCCGAATTAATTAATTTTTTGAAGATGAACAAATTTTAAGTTTCATATTCAAATTTTACAAATTAAGAGTTTTATTGAATTATGCAGGGTTGTTTTCTTCAACGAAATAACAATTCTTAGGAAAATGTCAGCTTTTTAATAAAGAATTTAAGTAAATTTTTCTATTAAGATAAAGAAGGGCGAACTTAATAAAATTTAGTATTATATACTTTGTTGCTAGTTCCTGTGGCCGTGATGAATTAAGCTAATGGAGGTTAGTCGGCTTATGGCGGCCAGATTAAAGAAATTAATTCTTCAATATTTTTTTCTTTTTAATACGTTTCGACCCTGGTCTTGGTCCTGATCACTTTTATTTATTTTCTTCCTACAAAAAAATATAAAATTAGTGTAGTCTAAATGTTAAACAGTGTTTTTTTTAATTTTCCCCCTGTTTTTTAGTCATTAGTAATGTCTTAGTTTTTCTTAATTAAAATATAATTTTGTTTTTTATTATTAATTTTCTATTCTTATTAGAAATTCGGTGTGTTCGTGGTAATGATGACAGTTTATGTTATAGTTTTCTATTATCTAAAAGTAATTACAATTAATCTTAAAATTACTTACTCATGTTGTCGTGTATTTTCCATTATTTTTATTTGTGAGATGTGGTGTGTGTGGTTGTGTCCTCAATTTTCTCGATTTTTATTGATTTTGATCACCGGACTTTCTGGCCTATGTGTTATATTTTTGAGGTTATCCAAATCTATAGTGTTATACATACGACATTATTTGGTTGTTTTTATTATGTTTTTCCGCGGTTATATGAGAAAAAGAATGTTGTTTGTTTTTATTTATTTATTGTTAGTGTTTTTTAATTTTTTTTTAAATATTACCTTGTTTGTGGATATTTTAGTATTATATATGTTTAACTAATTTGTATTACCTTTATCGTAATGTTTTTCATTATCAAAAATACCGCATAATAAAAATATAATAAAAATCATACATGTAATTTTCAGTAATAATAACAATATAAAAATTAAAAATGGGAAATTTGAAGGACGTTGAGTTTCGTCCTGTGTGAGTTACCATGGAATGTTACTATATGTGTAATTATCTCTTTATATTGTAAAAACATCTCGTAGTCGCCGCCGTATAGGACAATCGAGAATTACCCGGAATTCCCTAAATACTATGAATTTGCGGAATACCCAGAATTCCCGGATTACTGAGAATCCTCAAATTACCCAGAATCAGAATCCTCAGATTATCCGGAATTTGCGTTGCCTTATCAAGTGCTCTAAAGGTCCCGCAAGCCCGGATCTTGCAAAATATCCCATTGACACCTTAAGCCCGAATTTTCCCAAGTCTCCCAAGGGCCCACGAGACTCACTTTTCAGGGCCTCATTTCTCTAAGTCCCCGATGAGACCTCCTCCCAAGGTCTAATGTAAAGAATAGACCAAATTTACAAATCTCCAAACGGAAAATTTATAATTTTTGTGACACGAGGGTTTGGCGCGTAAAACGTGCAGGGGTTGTAGCCCCCCAAGAATATACATATTCTATTTTGTCATTTATCTCCGCTTCTCAAGACTCAGGGTTGGACTCATAGCGGGACGACTAAGTCAGACTTATAAGTCCTGTCGATACGTGTCAAAGTTTTTGAGCACGATAAATTAACTGAGCCTATCATCCTAGTTTTGCGGCTCTCCTTTCCGTATCGCATTTACCATAGGACCGAAGAAAATAGCCACAAAATTATATCGATACGATCGGTCTCACGTTCGCTTCATGAAAATGGAGACGTTCGCGTGCCGCTGAAATATAAACATGCCTATATGAGGCATTCCGAGTCAGTTCACCCACCTCTATGGTTTATATGTCTAAATTATTCTGCTCTTTAAGTATGTCATAGTCCCTGGTCAGTATTCTTTTTAAAGGTATTCATATTGAATGGTAGTACAAAACTTTAGAGATTGCTGGTGACTGAAATTATTCTCAATTTTTTTAAATATTCACTACTTCGAAAATGTCAACGAACTGCTTTTGTAGTATCTAGCGGTGGCTGTATAAAAAAAAACGTTGTGAATGATGTAATCGCGATTACGTGATTACGTGATTTTCGCATCATATTTTAATTGGGGTGAAGGTGTTACCGCCAAATGACTGGAGTGGAGTTGTGAACGATATTGACACATATTTTGAAATTTCGTGAAATAGATATACTACAAAAGTAGGTATTGGAAAGTTTGTCTTCTAGTTAGATGTTTTCGAGATCCTGAGGTTTACAAAAAACGTAAAACAGCAAAATACGACTCCCGCTTGAAACTGGCTACAAATAACTGAGATCTTTTAAGTGACACGCCGTCTTTCGGAATTTGTTTTTAAAACGGTTTTCTTTTGACAGTAAGTAGTTAATAATAATAAAAGAAAACCACACCCGGCTCGTCCTGGGTCAAGGGCTGCGGGGGCTCTGTTTGATGAATTAATTTAATACTTTCTTTGCCAAATAAACAAATAAATACTTAGTTGGGCGCCAGTTAGTTTTAAGGCAAACTAACAAACTAAATCTTCAATCTCGACTAGCTCAATTTATATATAAGACAATCACAGAGGAGGTAGGATTGGAGGACCCAATAAATTGCGAAATCTCTATTCCAAAGAATTGTTCAAGCAAGAAATAAGAGTTTTATTATAACTTTGACTTACGTGAGTTAAATATTTCCGGAACACTCAATTCACATTAGTTTGACAATTTACTATAATATGACAATCTACTTATTGTCGTACAATTTACATTATATTTCTCAAATTATCAACGAGATTCCTCGAGGGCTGCCCAGCCGCGCTCTAAGACGGTCGACGGACAAGTGGTGATCATTTTCAGTAATTTAGCGAGCTTCCATATTTCGGCGCTCGGGTTAGCGCGTCATGAACCCTTTTACAAATCAAGATCGCGGATACGATCCTCAAAACGAACGGCAGCTTTAATTGGCCTTCACTCAGACTCGTCGATAATTTGTCTTGTTTCGGCGATGCTAACTTGCTATTCAAAATAATGATTAGTACAAGAACATAGACAGTATTATGAGTAATAAATATAATTAATAATCGTGTGTGACAAAATTGGTTCCCTACGATAGCGCTCGAGGAGTTAGTCGATCGCAATGACGGCGAGGAATGTCGTCGAATTTATTTTCCTGTCACAGTTTGAATCTCATAAATATTGTGGTACCGTCCAATTTGTTGTGAACCTCGAAGTGACCCCACGCTCACATCCATTGCGGGTTCATGAAAATCAAGGATTCAAATTTCCCAAGCTTGAAAACAGAAATCTGGCAAAAGTTATGTTACCCGTAAATTTACATAGCTTACTTGAATCTTTCCTAACAAGAATCTTTGACGTCATCTTCTACAAAACGTTTCGGATAGAAAAATGTATGCTACGTTAATAAATTACAAATGTATAATAACGATAAAAGTAAATTCGCTTCAAATTTTTAAATGTGTTACACTTTATTTCGCGCCACTATTGTGTAAGGTCCAAACTATTTCCGACAGATGTCGCTACTTAAAAAATATTAGTTATTCACAATCAACTTCAAGTTGGAGTCGTATTCCACAGTTTAGAAAAAAAAATTATGAAGAAATTTAGTCGCCAGAGGTACGCACCGTTTCTAATTAACCTGCAATGTAAGTATATAGTGAGGACGCCGTAAAACCGGATGACAATAATAAAATTTTAAAATTGATGTGTGTAGCGACCACTATAGCTAATACGTAGCATCGTAGCGGCAATGGAATGGTCAATGACTAGATGTTTTTTCATCCTACATAAAGACAAAAATTAAATAAACAACCAGTATCAAGAAGGCCGAAATACTTAAGCTTTGACAAAAAAAGGGTACGTTGAGTTAACGTGACGGAAGTGAAACATCCGAGTCGTTTATGTATTTTTTGTTACACTCTCACTAGGTTATGTGAATAATCGTTAATGTAGTTGTTGTATTTATCGGTGAAGTAAGGTTGAGTATTATATTTAATAATGAAAAACTATTTCTTTTCACTGCACAGGATAGGATAGGATCGGTGATTTTAATATTATATTAGTGTATACTGTAGGTTGATTATTTGACACAATTCAATTATATGAATATACAAAAGATTTTTTCATTCGGTATCCATTTCACTGTTTTCTACAAATGAAATTATCGCTTCGTGATAACTGAAATAAGAAATAAAAACTCTGGAACGTAATCGATTTAGAAATCTGGCGAAAACTGCATCAACAGTGGTCTCAGATTTCGTTGTTGCTTCTGTACGGCCACTCGTCATTTGTAGTTGGAGATTGGCATTGAGGAAGTCAATTAATGATTGAGAGTCCGTAGATGCAGAGTCTCACATTAAAATCTTCACTGAGAATCATGGGTATTCTGCCAAGTTTGGCATCAATGAGTGCTGCAACCTCCACGGTATATACCTCCAGAGTTCGGTGGATGAATTTGAGCATGGGCACATAATGCGCCTAACGCCATCTTACGCACTGCGTTAAATTATGACGGACGCGTCATTACCTCGTGCTCGTCTCCCCGAACCACGCATACCAGCACACACATCGTCGTGAGTGAAGTGCGTACGCATCACTGTAATATAGTAACACTAAAATCCGTATGCTGCATTTGACGATACATAATGCCGAGAGTGGTGTGTGACAGAGACAACTAAATGACCAGATGCGTTTCAACGCTAACTCTCTCTACTCCAGCGCCACTACGGCCGTACGGCGTTCGCCTCCCCAAATAGTGTCGGCTTTCGTATAATACGGACTCTCGCGTATTCGATTCACAACCAAAGGCGCCTATAGAAGTTTAACTTAGAAAAAAATTGGCATTCATTTAGTCAGCTCTGTAATGGAATAACCTACATATCAGCGATACGTAACATCACAGTCGATGACATCGAAAAACAGAAGTGATTTTTCTATATAATTTAATTATTTGTTATGTTGAAAAAAAAACAACTTAATATAGCACGCGATTCTCACGGGACACCCTATTTATGATTTAAAAAAATGTTCACTGATAAGACAATGAACGTCACTAATTATTCAAGAATATGAATAATTTCGACCCTTGTTGCACAATATAGTGTTTTACGCATGATATTTTGGTGTTCTTTTTAACTCCCGACTGCCCCAGGGGAAAAGACGGGAGTTATGCGTATCGCGACAATCGAAAAATCTAACCTCGAATCTTCGAAACGCATGTTTGTCAAAACGACAAAAAGAAGTCTTGACAAGTTTTGGTACACAGCTTCTATGGCGGGGAGGTTTGCCATAAGTCCATGGATTTTCGTGATCCATTGTGCCTCCACGGAGATATATATCTTTGAAGTTGTAAAATTGCCAAATCGTAAGTATCGCTTCGATCATTACATTCTTGCGACTACTGCATAGGTGCGTGAGCCTAACCTAACATAGTTTCGATTGATACAAGTTAAGGACAGCTAGGGCGCTGTCGTCTGGCCGTGTCGGTCATATAAAATCGACGACGCATCAAAAGTGTTTAAGGTAAAATACTAAAAGCAATGGCTGGTTTATTTTCAATGTTCAACACCAAAACTACGTTTAATTTCTGTAAGATATACAGTTATTTTTAGTGCAGTCTGCGGTTTCTTTCAAATGTTTCAGTGCTTTCAGTTCTTTTACATAATTTATATATGATGAAAAAGTAAGTTTTGATGGAGATTACAATCAAAATTTGTTGTGAATCTTTAATAAATATAATATAGTTTTGTTATTGAAATTGAAAACAATACGCCAATGCCTTTTGGTACTTTACCTGAAATGTAAAAATCAGTTTTTTCTTTTCTCATTTTTCAGGTAAAATGTCAGAAGGAGTGGAGATTTTGGATTGGATTTCAATACCAAAACTACATTTTATACATTTTAATTTAGTTTCAATACTAAAACTACATTTTATACATAGAAGACATACATTAAATTTCACTGCGGTCCACAAGTTTTTTCAAAAGTTATAGTGTTTTCAGACAGAACCTGCCACACATAAACAGACCTACCGACAGACAGAAACGAATGAATGCTTTTTTTAAATCTAGGACCTTCAAAACGTCTATTTCCATAAAAATCTGGAAGTCAAATTTTTTTTTAATTGCAATACTTTCCCTTTTACATACTTCGTATGTGATGAGAAAGAGAAAATGTAAAGTATCATTTTTCTATTCTCATATTAGCACTATTAGTCCAAATGATAGTCAAGACGAAATTATAGTTTAGTCAGGAAAAATGTCGAAATTTTTCACACAGTTTTCAGTGATCACCATGTTAATGCTTTGTAGAAATTCTAAAAAAATGTTTCATTTTTGCCATTTACTTGAGCAAATTTCAATTAATTTTATTCCAGTTAATGTTAATTTATTTTTGCATTTTATTTAAAATTATTTTTTAATCTATGTTTCTGAAATTATTGCATTATTTATCACATTATTGTTGTTAAGACTCGACGTATCGACCTAATTTTTTTATGGATGGAATTTTTGACACCCGCTCTCGGGGTCTGAGATATCGGTGTCGAAGATTCTGATATTATCGACACTCCTACAAGGGAAAGTTTCAAACATATTTCGAATCCTTGAGTTTTTATTTAGTTCGCTCTAATTGCTCCACCAGTTCATTAAGAATTGATGGAGCAACCAGAGCGACCCATTTTTTTTTACAATTAAAACAAATCGTGAAAAAATATCGCCACAGCCCGGGTTTGAACCGGGAACCTCGGATCACCAGTCCGATGCGTTACCAATTACACCACCGTGGCTATGGCGACATTAATTCACGATTCCCTTCAAAGTTTAACGTCAAATATGATTTTAAGAATTTGTTATTGGTTTAGTCTTAACAACGTCGAGTCTTAACAACAATAATGTTATAAAAAAACGACCAAAACCAATAACAAATTCTTTAAATGCATTATTTATCTTTCAGCTGGAGTTAATAAAATATGTTTATATCCAACTCGAGTTAATTTTTTTGAAATTCTTTTCGCGATTTATCAACATTTTAAATTTTTCAATGAACACATATGTATATTGAAACGAATCGATTTTCCTACTCTTATTAAAGAAGCGTTCCTTATTGTTTTGATGTCTCTTTTGTGTCCCTTCGGGTACTAATGAAACGGGTCAATGTTTAGTACTTATTTGAAATAATCGAAAGATGTTTAAAGTTCTCTTTACCAAGTGGAAAAATCGAATTATTGTATCCGTTAAGCTAAGCGTATTGTTCAAACAAGATTTCCTTGATACAGTTTTAGGTGTACAGGCGCTAATGAAATGATTTGTTGTTTCTTAATGGGGCAAGCGTTTGCATGAATATATCTGTTGGTGCCGAATACAATGATTTTTATTATGTTTAAAGTTCCTGACCGTGTTTCTGTGCGGGTAAGGAACTTAGGATTCGTGTACTGGACCGGCGCGACCTGTGAGGATATATCGGTTTTTAGGTTTTTTTGGAAGAAGCCTCAGTCGAAAGAATTAAATTTGTTTCTCATTGTATCGAGAAATTGCCTTCTTCATCATCGGCTCTCTAAGAGAAGATTTGAGAAGGCGTTTATTTCGGGATCAAGGGGAATTAGTCCTGGTAATTAGCCAAGCTCTAATTCGGGTCCCTCCTTGTCGGGAAGACAAACGGAATTGGTTTATGCGGGATAACCCGTTGAAAAATAAATAATAATTTAATTGATAAATAAAAAGGACTCTAAATTCGTACAGTAGTAGTGCTACTGTACGGGGCTTTACACTCAACTCACAAAGATTTTACTGCATATGCGTTGCTCTTAACGCGAACTTATCCTAAATTATGTGGGTAACCCGTTAATAAGAAATAACAATTTAATTTACGAAAGAAATTGATTTTAAATTCATACAGTAGGAGGTGCTACTGTATGGAGCTCTACACTCAAATTGCAAAGATTTTACTGTACGCGCGTTGCTTGTAACGCGAGCCTACGAAAGCTATAATTCCGATGGCCTTGAATTGGTGATCCTCAGTCATCGAGACATCCAACGTACCGCTTCCTTCAACGTTTTCTTCTTAAATGTCGATTAAAATAAATTCGTTGCTCAAGAGTGCTTTGTCGAGCAGGGCTGTCGCTTTTATATGCTCGGTTGTGAGCGAAAAAAGGGGGAAAACGTGGAGGTCACGTGATGTCTACGTGGAACTATGTGGAGGTCACGTGGTCTCCAACCGACGCTTCTGACGTCACTTTTCCGTTGAATTTTGAGTGAGGAGGTTAAAACGCGGTTCCGGTTAGGTTTTATGTGTTAACCTCCTATCTAACGTAGGTTCTAGATTTTGTTATTTATAACAATTAGTGTTTTTCGAATAATTATTGTTGATGCTGAAAATACGACAAATTTGCCGTAACTAGCCGCTTTGTATGCTATTGTGCTACTAATAATAGTTCTGAAAATCACAATTGTTTTTGTGTGGGAACCACTGATAATTACCTAACATTGCTGCGGCGATACTCAAATTCGATAGGTGGGCTTTTGTTTTCCTATCATACTTGTGAGTTCGAATTTGATTTGCCCATTTTTCGTTATTCTAAGAATTACCAGCTTCTATCCTTATTCCCCCAATGCATGAGTTGTAATTCGGTGAACTCTCGCTCGCTGTTGGCCACCATAGGATCAAGTGGGATGTGGCTAAGGCGTCTGGTAATAACCTATTATATTGGTCAGTTTCGCATAATAACACCTTATTTCGTGCTGTCAAAATACGTTTACTACTCTTATTCCTATTTTCCTAATATTTGAGTAGGAATCATAGCGAGCGAGCGAGCGCTTACGCGGCTCCGCGGCGTTTGTTTCCGTTGCGGCCTCGCTTGGCCGTTATATTCGGTTGCTTTGTATTACCTTCGACTGTTGTCACTCGGGTTTCGGAGAGAGTAAAGAAAATGTATTTCTATCTCTATTCTATATGATTTTATCTAGCAATTTATGAGTTTCTGATACTGTGATTTGAGTTTATTATTTGTAATTGTTGCAATTAATAAACGGATTCACTACTTTTCTGTACTTGTTAGTACGATTACGAATTAAGATTCGTAATCGTACTAATACACCAATCGGGCCTTCCGTTACAGATAAAAAAAAACAAAAACATAAAAATAAAAACAATAGAATAATCTTAATTATTCCGGCCCGACGGCCCGATTGGTGTCCCGTTACAATATCTAGAACACAGTTTGCTTGATTTATTAATGACGTTCTAACTTTTTAAAAATTTCAAATTGGCACAAAAATGTTTTTTCAAAACCAAAATGTTACGCCAAGTATTAAAAGTGTAGCCATCACATAACGAAAAGAATTCCTTGCTAAAAAATCTCTAACAAAAATATCAAACCGAATCCAATATATCAGCCAAGTAAAATCTCTCGGTAGATGTTTAACAGATCTAGATGTTTCTCTTTAAAAACGTTGCCGTGCCAGCGTTTTGTTTCCGTACATAGTCCATTGAAATAAGGACGGGACCACTGCTGACTTCCAGTTATTACTAAAATTCGTAGAAAGATTCAGCTTTGATGGACGCTCGCGTGCGAAAAACCGTGTTTCTCGCACCGAATGAAATATTATCTTTTAGTATGTAATTATGAGACGTAACGAAAAGTACATTTAGATAAGTCCCACGGAAAAACCGTGCGATAGCAATTTTAAGAATCTCAAAGTGAAAAATCACCAAAATACTTTGCGATGGTGGGAAGGTCAGGGGTAATACGGAAGAAGATGAAGATAAATAGTATTTAGATTAACGAAACAACAATATTGTACACGTATAAACTGATGAAGATTAACAAAGAATGAAGCCCATCAAACGAGACTGCGAAAGTAAAAAAAATTGGTTCTGAGGTAGGACCTCATAGAATAGTCCCAGTCAACACAATTACACGAAGATTAAAGCTCTAATGTTATGATCTCCTGCTCAGCAATGTATTTTTTATATAACACCATCGTTATATAACAGTTACATTGCTGAGTAGGATATTGTAATATAACAGCAACAAAGCCGATTGTTTGTGTTTACTGTGATCGTACATATCCCGGCGACTTGTTCTCTGGACAAATAAATAATGTTCAGAAGAACATTATACATTGTATATAGAAGTAGTTTCTGTTCCGCAGTTATTTCAATGGACTATGTACGGAAGCAAAACGCTGACACGCCAATTTTTTTGTAGAGTAAAATCGACGACGCATCAAAAGTATGGGACCCTGTTAATGTTTAATTTATGTATTTATTATTATTTATTTGTCCGTTTAATTTGTTCCAATCGGATTCCTTCCAATAAGATAGGCACCCAAAAATAACGTTGAAAACCATAAAATAAAAAAAAAACTATCTTTAAAAACTTCCGGCTGAAAAAATTGACTCTCAATTAAAAAAATATATATTGAAAAAATAATGAAATAATTCCTAATACAATTTAATCGCAAATTGAACGCGTTCAAATACAAATTTTTAATATTATGAATGTTATAAATATAGTCGAGAGGCGTATCATTTTAAACAAGTTGAAAGGGTTTTTATAATTACATAACTCCCTTGTGGATACGCCTCTTGACTATATTTATAACATTCATAATATTAAGAACTGTATTGAAGGAAGACCAAGTTAAGATTAAAATATATTAGGAATCAGTTAATTATTTTTCCAGAATGGTTCAAATCGTCGAGAAAAATGGTCTAGAAAAAATATCTGTATGTGGGTATGTGTGCGTGTGTGTGTATTTATGTCCAGGGAGAGAAGATTCAATCATCCATAACTCACGAACGGCACAATGGATCGAGCTCAAATTTGGCGCGCAAGTAGAGCAGTAACTCCTCTTTAATTGGTGTGATTTTTATCAAAATTTATCCATATACATAGATTTTATAGAATTTTTAATTTCGTAAAAGTTAGACGATTTAGCTAAATAGTTCTTCGTAACTCGAAGACAGGTTCAATGGTGTTTAGTATTGAATTTCGACGAAATCGACAAAGCGGTTCGGATTTTATAAAATTTTGAATTTTTCGAAAAAAAATTATGGTGCTCTAAATCACGTCGAATCTCGACAAATCAATTGAAATGTTCTGCAGACGAAAAATAACATACAGCGCTGCTACAGTTAAGAAAGTAAGTAAAACTTTGTACTGCATACATGGAAATATGATGTAACGATATTAATTACGGAATTTTCGTTGTCATGTGTAACGTAATTTGTTTTTTGATAGATAATACATTTTTAAGTTTCAATTTGTGTTGTTGGACAAACAACTACCAAAAGTATAGAGGTAACGATATTTAAAAAATGTTAATTAAAATGAAAAATGATAAGTAGTAGAACTTTGCACGTTGCCTCCTCATTAAAACACATTTTTATCAAAGCTACCTCTAGGAGGAAGCCAAAATTAATAAATAAAATTCCTCATAGAGGTGGCTTTGTGAAAAATAAGATTCAATCAGGAAGCAACGTGCAAAGTTCTATTTTGCATATTTTTTTCAATACATATGTTTTTTAACGAGAGTTAGTTTATGCAGTCGGGAGATTTCAAAATTTAGAATTTTTTGTATCATGTTATTTTTTCGTGTGCTATTTTCGTATCTTGCCGTTACGTTATTTTCTCGCGTGGTCCTAATTTCTGTATTCGAAATTCTTTCATTGTTGCATGCTCATTTAATATATTGAATTTTAGTTATTTCTATGGATGACAACTAGAAGTTCGGAATGCTCGAACAGAGCTTTAAAGAATGCATGGTAGGGGGAGATAATGGGCATACAATTTTGACAAACATTTCACCGATACCGTTTGTGCGCATTCATTTAGTGAAAATGCAATCGATATCAATTACCCAGCAAATTTGTGGAGCGTGAGCTTATATGCATGCGTGCCCCGATGGATTCGCACAGTGGTAAATAAATTGGTCATAAAAGGTGACATTTCTGGCATTGCCGGAGAGATATCATACTATGCCGAATGGATTATTGCTACCTCTCTGGCCGAACGATGATTGCCTTGTTGCGTTTAATTTTCATCGCGCAACTCTCATCAATCGCTGAATTGGAATGCGTCGATGAACTGCAGCTAATTTACACCATTTTGCTTCCACATAGCGGAAGCTTTCTTTTTATACAAAATTGCAAATTCGAGATTTAAATGCCACGGTACTTAAAATATTCCGATATTTAACAAAAAAAAAAACGAACATTAAAAAATTCTATGCGTAGGACATTTAAACTCGAATATCGAATAACTTCAGAGCCGTTTGAATATCGTGTTAAAATATAGCATGTCAACGTAGTATTCTTTATTTGTAATAGTTTTTGCATGACTTTCCACAACTGCAATTATGATCAAGATTACTAGATATGAGATTAGGCAAAAATAAACAAAGTGGTTGACTATTTTTAACTCCCGGCTGTCCCCCGGGGCAAAAAGACGGGTATTATGCGTTTCACGGCGATCAGCTGATATGAGCGAATGTTCTCGAAAGCGGTAAAAAATTACTTAACCAACTTTTGAACGTCGATTCTGTGACTAGCGACCAATGTCTTTTTTCATAAATTAAGGTGATAAATTGTTGATTCGCATAGGTAAATGATTTTTTCAAATTGTTGCAATTGCCTTTTTGAATACATCGAAATATCATTTTCGAAGCTCACTTCAGGGCGCTCACGGTAGAGTGCTTATAGAGATTCTCATCTCTGGTGCTTGAATACCGCCCGTGAGTCTAAACCTGCATTTATATGAGGCGCAATTGCTTTTTTTGAACTTTAATCCTTTGAATATTTGTTAACTTTATTTTATTCATACATTATGTTATTACTTTGTAAGAATATTATAATAGTAAAAAAGAATAATGGTTAAAATACCATCTTTCATAGAAGTCCATACTTTCTCAAAGAAGTAACTTTGTGACAGGTGGTAATAATAAAGAAACAAGGTACATAGTTCGTAGTCAGGTTGGATTTTGCACCTGTATACCCTGCTTAGGAGTTCCGATTGAAATTGATAGAAAACGATCAAATGGATAAATTTCCAGTTGAAACATAATAGGCTCCTATTGGTTTCAATCGATTTTTTTGTCTGTTTAATTAGTTCCAATCGGATTCCTCCCAATAAGAAATGTACGCAAAAAAAACTTTAAAAAGCATGAAATAAAAAAAAATTTGATTTAAAAAACTCCCGACTGCAAAACTGACTCTCGCTAAAAAAAAATATATTGAAAAAATAATGATATAATTCCTAATACACTTTAACCTCAAGATGAATTCCCTCGAAAGCAGTTTTTAATATTATAAATGTTATAAATATAGTCGGGAGGCGTATCATTTTAAATAAAGTCCAAAGGGTTTTTATAATCACATACTTCTCTTGTGATACGTCTCTTGACTATATTTATAATATTTATAATATTAAAAACTGTATTCGAGAGAGTTCATCTTGAGATTAAAGTTTATTAGGAATTTTTTCATTATTTTTTCAATATATTTTTATTCCATAACTTATAAATTCTATGAAATACAATTAAAGTATCTAAATTTGAGAAGTACTTGTAACTCGAGAACGTTTTCAATCTGGTTGAAATTGTGTAGACACGTGACGAATTTATTATTCGATGTTTGTAGTGAACTTCATTAAAATCTATGAAAATATTCAAATTTTATCAGTTTAAGGAAGTTCGAAAGGATGAAAAGAATCGATTTTGGTGGGAACTGAATTTGTTTGCGATCAACAATACGTATAATGCGTTATTAAATTTGCCATTTTTAAAAATATGGTTGCTTCGTGTGCTGCTACACAATTCGAGTAGATAAGCTAGTGTATAGATATTTACAGAAACCAGTAAAGAAGAATCATACGCGTAGCTTTCACATTATTGTTCACCTTTCACAGAGGTTCTTCTAGCAGACAATCAAAATCGATCAAAATACGTCCTCCCAAAGGTGAGCTATTCTTAATTGACGGATCGTAACATATATATCTCGATAACTTATTCACGTCTACCACACAAACGTCTCCAATCGATTACTCCTTTAATAGCGTCAGTATTACTAACATAGATTCTGGGGAGAACGAGGCATTATCGTTCGGTGACAAATACAGGTCACCTTCATTACAATAATACGAGAAAAATGCTGCAAAGTAGAATCTTGCACATTGCTTCCTCAATCTTTTTTGCTTCCTCATAGAGAAAGCTATGTTTTCGTGAAAAAAAAAATTCGAGATTTTAATTTCTTACATACTTAAAATAGTCTAACACGTCGATAAGTGCAATTTTTAGCCAGCGTTCAGATGTATGTATGTGTGTGTGTGTGTGTGTGTGTGTATGTGACGAAAACGACGTTAAGAGGATAACTGCCGCAATTTTTGACCGAGCTGAAACTATGTACGCGTGTCGAGTTATCACTAAGGTGGTTTGGTATTGAATTCCTCGAATCGGTTGAGGGATTCAAAAGATATTAATATTTACTTTCTTTGAATACTATAACTCGGGAACGTAAAATGATGTAAAATTTTGCATACAACTTAAATAGAGTAGGCTAATGTTTAATGCTAAATTCAGGCAAAATCGACAAAGTAGTTAAGATCTTATAGAAATTTCCATTTTCGTCATTTTTTAAAAAATACTATAGCTCGAGAACGGTTTAAGCAGCTGATCGAAAATTTTGCATGAAACTTGAATAGAATATGTCGTTGTTTAATACTGAATTTGGTTAGCATCCAAAGAGTTCATAATTCAGAGACTTTTTAGTTTTTTTGCTTCCTCATAGAGGAAGCTCTGTGTTTGTGAAAAAAAATTTTTGGCACGCATGTGCGGCAGGTAGATGTCATTGTTTGTGATAATTTTCAAAAAATTTCAAAAATATGTTCATATTTTATTTAACTTTGCAATTTTCGAAAAATGTCTATACGCGCTCTAGCTTCCGCAAATTTTTAGCTATAGAGCGAAATAATTTTTTATACATAAAGCAGTTTAAAGAAGGATCAGTATTGAATTTGTGGCTACAAAAAGGTTCGGTTTTTATGAGACTTTCAAATTTTCAAAAAAATTACGTTTTGCTCTAACTCCCGTAAAATCTCACGAAATCAACTGATATTTTCTACTGATGCCAAATTTTCTACTGGTTTCTACTGGTACCAAATTTGGTGATGATCAGTACAGGGAATCGGATTTTATAAGATTTTGAATTTTTTGATAAATTTATGTTTTACCGTAACTCACGTTAAATATCAACAAATCAACTGAAATTTTCTACAGACGATAAATAATACTCAGCGCTGCTACCTACCAAATTTAGTAATGATCGGTAAAGCGATTAAGATTTTGCGTGATTTTGAAATTTTGAAAAATTTATCATTTTCTTATAACTCAGGTCAACTAACAATGAATGAATTAAAACTTTTTCGAAATGAAAAATACGGATGAACAATATTCACTATTGCTATGTACCAAATTTGATGACGATCGGTAAATGGGTTTTGATTTAGGAGCAATTTCAGATTTTTTATGTTTTAACAGATTACATTTCCATTTTTCACAGAGCTTCCTCTATGAGGAAGCCAAAATTAATAAATAAGCTTCCTCATAGAGATCGCTTTGTGAAAAAACAAATTAATGAGGAAGCAATGTGCAAAGTTCAACTTTGCAACTTTTTTTTACAAAGCTTCCTCTACGAGAAAGCCAAGATTGATCAACATACTTCCTCCTCTACAAAGAGGTAGCTTTGTAAAAATAAAATGTTGTCAAAGATACAAAATAATGAGGAAGCAATTCACAACGATCTACTTTGCAGCATTTTTGTAAATATTTATTTGTAAGACGTGCATAAAAAATGATCCCGCAAAATTATTATGTAATCTATCTTCTTTAGCAGTCATTACAAGTATTATCATGTGTGTCAACATGCGCAGACTTTGGCGATTGGGCCGAGTGTGTAATTTGCCGCCCGAACGTAACGAGGGTCAGCAATCGCACGAGTCGACAATACTAGACAAATCCTATTGGACAAATGTATAGAGCCTCTTCTCCATATTGATCTATCCCCTTTATAAACGCGACTTTTATCATTTTTTCATTGAACTCAATCTGTACGCTGACTTAAAATTAACTGTTCCCCAGAATATGGGGTCGACTTGTGAGGAGATTTGGATTTTCCTTCCCTCTCGCTCTTTTATGCATCCTCCCTTACAGTTTCGTGAGGAAAAAAGCTAATTTTGCACCAGCAGGTTGCTCATTTCCTTACTCTCTGGTTGCGCTTCCTGCTCCGTACTAAGGCACCCTACCGGGTGTAGAATCGATTCCGTCTCGTCGTTTATATAAAATTTGATTCTGTCCGGGATTTGCAGATCGGGTATTTCCTCTAATGCTTCTGGAACTTAAGTGGAACTTGGTATTCGTTCTCAATCGAATTCGCTTACTCGCATCTTACTCCAAACGGGACAAATCAACACTGGGGGAATTCCGTCCAAACCATGACATTTTTCGAATAATAAACTTAACTGAACGTAATTAATGAATCCAACGCAACCTGAAGAACTTAACAACTCATACTTAACGTAGGTCTCAGAACTCTCCGCAGAGCCTTCAGAAATGGCATTTATTACACAACTGGAGTGAACGGATGGTATCGCAGATTGCATTTTTTTATGTTGAAACCTGTGATAAGGTACTGCGAAATGAGACGACGTTTTTAGGCCTTTCGGTAAACCTCAGGATTACCATTTCAAGTCAATACAGGGTATTTGGATTTTAACTTGGAAATTCTAATACACACACTTACACGGACATTTTCACTAAACCACTTTTTTCGACGTTTTGGGTGAATTATGAGTATGCTAAAACACGCATGAAAATCTGGAAAAGAAAATTTTCATCAAAACGAAGCTTCCTCAATGAGGAAACAAAATACAAAACTTCGTGGTAAAAATAAAGAAAGCTGCACCAGTGGTATGTTTATATCCTTGCTCACTGGTTGCTTTCTGTTTCGTACCGCGCACTTTACCGGGCATAACAGCTTCGTTCATCCCTATTGTGGAATCTATTCCTACTCCCTTAAATAAAATTCTATTCTGTCTGGAATTTATAGATTGAGTATTACTCATTCTTACTCGAACCTCGATCGGTGCTCGTTCTCAATCGATATTGTTTGCTTGCATCTAGCTGCGGAAGGGACTTATCATCACGGGGAACAACGCAGTGCACAATAAAATTTTTCGCTTTCATTGAAAAACCCACAAATTGAAATAGTCCGTATATCTTCGTACTGGGGAGCATCCGATCACTGCGAAAACACGCTGGATAGACAATAAAAATAAAGCAGACAAAAATATTTGACAGTTAGTTGCGTAGAATTTCGTTAATCTGAGCGGCTTATCAGTATATATTTTTCAGCCGATGCTGCACTGCAACAGTCAATGAATAACGAATGCCATCGGTATGAGAGTTTTAAGAGGAAAGAAGAAAACATGGACCAAAACAAACGGAATTACCTTTTTTAAAATCTGAAAATCAACACGCCCGTTTTTCACTCAGAACAGAACATAGCTCTTGCGTTATGAATTCTTCTTTCGATGAATATTATTCCTGGCGAAATAAGGTGTTGGTGGTGCTGGAATAAGCATGAAAAATATAGAACTGGTTGATTCTGGTTGCAGGGGCTGGAGCGGGAGAGGAGTCTCACAGTCAGTGATTAAGGCGTTTCCATGGCTTCCACGAATTACCGCTGAATAAAGAGTTAACTGAGAGAGGGGCATAGCCATAGCATGAAAATGAAAGACCACGAGGGACTGGTTAAGGAATCGGAAGAATTTCGGTTAACGACTCGCTCGTTTCAGGAAATGCCGGCAAATGACGTGGATAGATTCAACTCGCTTAGCAGCGAGCTCAAGAGCTTGCGTTATCCCACTGCACTTACGTGCACTCAACCAGTTATAACGAATGAGAAAACTCGAATATCCCTTCGTGATGTATGTAGATTTATGATAATGTTAATATAACCACTATTATTTTCAACTCTATTGTTTCAACAGAAAAATTACAACGTTTTGTCTCTTGTGTAATATGAACCCTCTAAAAACACTATGTTTGGAAGATTTCCGAAAAGTAGGGGAGAGTGGGAACCTTTGTCCTGCTCTTTTTCTAAGGACATTCAAGTCACAATGTTTTTCAGAGAATCTGAATATTTATGAGCCTAATTGATTTCAAATTCCATTTAGATTATTTAATAAGCAAAGTCTGCTTATTTGTCTGCTTAGCAGACTAAATGTTCAATTTTATAGAATTAAACTGAAAATACGTGTGCGGGTGCCGATCCCAATCCCGGTCCCGATCCCGATCCCGATCCCGATCCCGATCCCGATCCCGATCCCGATCCCGATCCCGATCCCGATCCCGATCCCGATCCCGATCCCGATCCCGATCCCGATCCCGATCCCGATCCCAATCCCAATCCCAATCCCAATCCCAATCCCAATCCCAATCCAGCGATACAAATATTACGCTATACCATTTTTTTAAAACTATGTCGTTTCTACATTGACTCACGCAAATTACAAGATATCTGATTGAATTTTTCTCTATTAATTGAGTAACATTAGACCACGATAGGTACAAAAATTGGTGAGAATCTATTGAGTAGTTAAAATTTTATAAATCGGTACTGTGGTCTAGTAGCTATTGTGCTTACTTCTAAACCAGAAAATCTGTAGGTTGAGGGTTTCAGTCCCGCTGCCGTCAGATTCACTGAAAATAAATATTCGCACGCGATATATCTCCAGATATGTATATGTATATATATTTCTGTAATCCAAATACTTACATTATCAGTGAAACGCGATTGGCTACGGCGGCGCGAACTGGACTTGAGACCGACTGTATCGACAGAGGTTTTCTACAGTTTTCGTCTGTCATGTGGGCTCTGTCTAGAGGCAAATGCCATACGGTAGGGGAAGTCGGCTGCAGCTGCATGGGTGTCTGGTTACTGATCCGGGCAACACTCCCAGGGGGGGACTGGCTACTGTACCGCACCGATCCTGCAATAGGCGTAATGTCTGAAGGTGGGGGGAAATGCAACTAAAAAAAAAAACAAAAATGGTATCAGAAATAATATTTTTGGCGTTTTCTTTTCACTGTTAATTCGCTGATTTGTACAATTTTCGTGCCCCTCAACTAGTGTAAGCATTATTACACAAACCTGCAATGTGAGCCCTTGCTTCCTCATTATTTTCTAGCTTTGATAGAACTTCCTCTATGAGGAAGCGCACATTGATCAACAAACTTCCTCATAGAGGAAGCTTAGTCAAAGCCGCTTACCTTCTTATCAATGCTTCATGAACGACCTACTATAATCACTACATAGTTTGTCAAAGGTACAAAATAACGAATAAGCAATTTGCAATGTTCTAGCTTGTAAGCTTCTTATACATTGAGCTTTAGGCACTATTTTGCTTCTTTTGCCAACGTTTATGTCGACTTAGTAATCCATGATTGTGCAAAAAAAGTTCTATTTTTCTGGACCAAATATTTTGTTAAGAAAAAAAAGGCAAATATCGAAAGAAATACGTTGTACTAACGCACGCGAAATACAATGGTATTTGCTTATTCTCAATGTCCAATGCTTTTTTAACTCCCGACTGCCCCTGAGCAAAAGACGAGAGTTATGCGTGTCGCGACGATCGAGAGATCTCACCTCGAATCTTCGAAATGCATGTTTGTCAAAACGACAAAAAATTTCTTGACAAGTTTTGGTACAGAGCTTCTATGGCTGGTAGGTTTACCATAAGTCCATGGATTTTTTATATCCGTAGTGCCTCCGCAGAGATATATATCTTTGAATTGTATTTCGCGCCTCTTTCTCGAGATCAGTGTGTGTGCGTGTGCGTGTGTGTGTTTGTGTGTGTGTGTGCGTAGTGCTTCTCTACTATGCACCGATGTCGCCACAATCTTCAGTTAATTTTTTTATGGTGTTCCGGTCCGTTCCCCTGTCTATGTCGGCCCCTTATGAGATGCTTGGCGGTACAACCCCCTCGCGAGGACACATATCAACATAAAAAAAAAAGAAAAAATAAAGAAAATAAAAAAAAATTAAATTAAACTAAAAAAAAAAAAAGATTCACGACTCGTTTGATAACTTTTTATCACGAGTTCTGTCCATTATTTTTTCTTTTTCTCACCAAAACAGGTGAACGAAGACATTACTCAAAAAGGCCGTCAACACGCAGTTGATCTCGTAGTAGTAGAACAAACTACAACCATTACGACTCTGACAGGTCTTACAGATGTCAGTATCGTGGCATGCATCGTAAAAACGAAAGAAGTGGAGACAGAGATGTGGATAGTCAAGATAACGACGAATACTCTAGGCGCAGCCGTTCTGTACGACGAGAACAGAGTTATTGGTCCACAGTTCGCAGAATGATCACGAGGAGCCGTTCACCAAGAGCGGCGACTGTATCTTCGTCGTGCGATGGACGAAGGGAGAAAAGTTCCAACAATATCATTCCACCGCCGGATACACATACCTCCACGACGGACTTAATCAATAGTGAGTCCGGTGGAATTATCACAACCAACGAGGATACAGTCGGGAAAAAGCCACCGACAAAAAATGCATCGACCAACGTTCAAGAGATTGAACTCTGAGCAGATATTATGGAAGTCTTTGGAGAAGTCCTCAATCCTGATAGAGTACTCGCACCAGCAGTACACGGTCATCTCACGGCAGTTTGGCGTGAGATTATCGAGAAAGGTCTCCCGGCAGATGACCGAAAGACATTTCTAAAAAAGATTCCGCCTCCAGAAAATTCCGTTTTTGTTGATCCCCTGAAATTAAATTTGGAGGTTAAGGCGGCCTTGGACATTTCCATCGTGAAAAGAGATGAGAGGATTTTTGGAAAACAAGAAAAGATAGCTGCCTCACTCGCCGGAATCGGAAAGGCTTTAGATCTGCTGCTGAAATCGAATCCTCTCGATGTGAAACAATATTTAGATCTACTGAATGGAGCCGCAAAACTGCTGGCAGATTTATAGCACGACGTAACATTTATTCGCAGGAGCTTAATTCTAAAGAACATCAAGGCGCCGTTCAAGGATACGTTGAAGGATGTAACATCTGACGAGTGGCTCTTTGGAAAAGAGATGAACGAAAAAATTAAGGCCGCTAAGGTTTTGCAAGAGTTATCCAAGGACCTGAAGCCGTCGGCCCAACAACTGTCTGATCAAGGGAAAGGTTTAAAAAACTCGAAAGGCCCGCCTTACCGAAACCAATACAAGACAAGCATGTATACGGGGGGGGGGGGGGCAGAGTTACAACAATTACGGCCGTGGCAACAGTTACAGTCAGCAACGGGGCAAGTCAACTTCTCGAGGACGAAATTATTATCAGAAGCAGGACCAGCCGTCATCATCGAAGAAAAGACATTAAATGTAGGTACATTTGCGGGGCAGTTGGCTCACTTCAAACACAAATGGTCCGAAATTACCTCAGACGAAATCATACTAAACTGGGTTACAGGATACAATATACCGTTTACAGAAAAAGTACATCAGCAAATGCCACCCGTTGAGTCACAGTGGACGAATCAAGAACGAGATTTAATTTGAAATGAGATTGAGTTATTATTACAAAAGAGCGGGATAGAAACTTGTCACCTAGAGCCAAAGCAATTTATCTCAAAGATTTTTCTTGTGCCAAAACCAGACGGCTCACATCGTCGTATTCTGAATTTAAAACAGTTAAATGAATTTATTGAAATTGAACATTTTAAACTGGAGGATCGCAAAACGGCAAAGCAAATGATAATGCATGGATGTTTCATGGCATCCATTCTTTTGAAGGACCCGTATTATTTAATACCAGTAAAAAAAATCTTATCGAAAATTCCTACGTTTTATCTTTGAAGAAATTTTGTATGAATTTACATGCTTGCCGTTTGGACTCAACAGGGCTCTTTACACGTTTACCAAATTACTAAAACCGGTAGTCATGCATTTTAGAGAGCGCGGTTATTTGTAAATAGTATAATTGGATGACTTATTAATACTGGGGGATTCGTATGCGAAATGTTTAAAGAATATTCAAGTATCTGGACGATTACTCGAAGGATTGGGGTTTATCATACACGAGAAGAAAAGCCAAGTAATCCCTTCTCAAAGATGTAGATATCTCGGGTTTATTTACGATTCGACAAAGATGAATGTCGAGCTTCCAGAGGATAAAATCGAAAACACCGCGGAGAAAATTAAAAAATTTAAAAATATGGGGCATTGTACTATCCGAGAGATCGCAGGTTTAATAGGCACATTAGGTTCGAGCTGCA
The DNA here is from genome assembly GCA_964016905.1 of Perithous albicinctus. Classification (NCBI taxonomy): domain Eukaryota; kingdom Metazoa; phylum Arthropoda; class Insecta; order Hymenoptera; family Ichneumonidae; genus Perithous; species Perithous albicinctus. Next base: position 2,284,742 of record OZ024690.1, read on the forward strand.
CAGCATTACAGTATGGATGGGTGCACATGGATGGGAGATCTTTGAAAGAGCAGAATTTCAAGCGCTCAAAGCAAATAACGGAAGTTTTGAAGCGTGGATGTCCCTCTGCGACGACCTGCAGATAGATTTCGAATGGTGAAAGGCGAACATTAGACAAGCGGTCCTTGAAATTTCCTCAGATGCATCGCGTTCAGAATAGGGACGACGTTGCGCGGGTAACCGAACATACGGCCATTGGAGCCAGAAGGAACTAGATTACCATATCAACTATTTGGAGTTGTTGTCAGCCTTTTTTGCGTTGAAATGGTACGCAGCAAATCTGAAGGACTGCGATGTGTTATTAAGAATCGATAACAAGACAGCTATCGCGTATATAAACAAAATGGGCGGTATTAAATTCCCATTGTTGAGTAAACTGGCAAGAGAGATTTGGGCATGGTGTGAGAAAAGAAATATTTGGATTCTTGCATCCTACATTTCATCTCGAGATAATTTTGAAGCTGACCTTGAATCGAGATGTCTCGAACCAGAAACAGATTATGCCTTATCGCGTTCAGCCTTAAACGACATCGTCCAAAAATTCGGTAGACCAACGATAGATTTATTCGCAACGCGAACAAATACGAAATGTGAACGATATGTGTCTTGGTCGAAAGATTCGGGCTCAGTCGCAGTTGATGCGTTCACTGCTGTGTTGAGCCAGTGGTTTCTTCATGCCTTTCCACCGTTCGCGATCATTTTGCGAGGCTTGGTTTCCAGTTTTCACTGCTATGATAGATTGCGAACCGATTTATTTTACACCAAACTTGAACCTTTTACGTTCTTTGAATAAGAAGCCACACCCAATTTGTAGGAGGATTACCCTGGTTGCAGGCGTGCTGTCCGGGAAGCGTTAAAAAAGAAAAATGTGCCGGAGGAAGCGCTTACGATCTTGCTGTCATCGTTGACGGAGACATCGCTCAAGCAATACGATTGTTGTTTAAAAAAGTGGTGGACATTTTGCCGTGGAAAAAACGCAGACCCGTACCAATGCCACACATCGGAAGTAATAGGATTCTTGACCGGGGAGTTCGAAAGGGGCGCTTCTCACGGCACTTTAAACAGCTGTCGTTCGGCAATTGCCTTGTCACACGGGCCTGAATTGGGGGAAAATGCTCAAGTACGGAGATTGTCTAAAGGCATTTCGAAACTCAGACCTGGAAAACCAAAATACGAGTCGACATGGGACTCACGTCTTGTTCTGAATCACGTTTCGCAATGAGGCTCAAATGACACTATTTCACTGGAGAATCTCTCGCTTAAACTCGTTACCTTGTTGGCCTTTGTAACCGCACAGCGTATGCAGACGCTTGCGTCGATTGATATTGGGAATGTCGAAAAATCTGCGAGGTTGATCGAGATTAAGATACCGGATGGATTGAAAACTTCGAAGTTAAACAAGGTGTAGCCGATTTTGAACATTCCTTTTTACATATAGAACCCAAATATCTGCGCGGCGTCAGCCTTAGAAGCGTATTTAAACAGTACAAAAGAATTGCAGTACAATTGAATTGAGGAACCGAAACACGATTATTTGTAGCACTCAAAAAACCGCATAAGTGCGTATCAAGCCAAACGTTAAGTAGATCTATAAAAGAGACTCTTCAAGAAAGCGGAGTGGACACAAACTTATTCAATGCCTATAGTACACTCCATACATCGACTTCGACTGCAAAAAGAAGCGGCGTTACTATAGACACTATCAAAAAAGCTGCAGGCTGGACAGAACGATTGGGTAGCTTCGCCAGGTTTTACGATCGTAATATTGTCGGGAGTAAGGACACGTACGCGAAAGCCATTTTAGACAGAGGCCAGAGAGGTTTAATAAGATTATAATTCATATTCGCCTATCTATAACATTCACACAATTGCAAAAAAAAAATTAAATTAAATTAAAAAAAAAAAATATATATATATATAGATATATGTATACGAGTTCATGGAACTTCTAAAACTGATCTCTGCCATAATAAACTTTAAATAACTACACACTGATCTCGAGGAAGAGGCGCGAAATACAATTGTATAATTAAACAAACTTACCTGGAAGTGAAGATCTATCATAATTGTATGAAGCGCCTCTTTCGAAGAGATCAGACCTACCCATTAATATTATTCACATTAGAAACCCTGAGGATTACGCCAGTACTTTGAAAAAATGATTACCAGGCCGACATAGGCAGGGGAACGGACCGGAACATAAAAAAAAATTAACTGAAAAGATTGTGGCGACATCGGTGCATAGTAGGAGCACTACACACACACACACACACACACTGATCTCGAGGAAGAGGCGCTTCATATAATTATGATAGAACTTCACTTCCAGGCAAGTTTGTTTAATCATGCAATAAAGTTGTAAAATTGCCAATTCGTAAATATCGCCTTGACCATTACATTCTCACGACTACTGTATATGTGTGTGAGGCTAGCCTGACATGTCGTCGATTGGTTCAAGCTAAGGCCAGCTGAGGCGCTGTCGTCCGGCCGTGTCGGTGATATAAAAAGTGTGAAATAAAAAAAAATAAAACTTTTTTTTTTAAACTCCCGTCTGCAAAAAAAATTGCAAAATATACTTCAAGAAAAAATGAATATTCGATAAAAAATTATATATAAAAATAGTCTGAAATAATTCATAACATTTATAGGAGGATAACTCCCTAATTACAATTGTAACAATAGATTTCAATTATTTGTTTGTAATTATTCAACTCACGGGTCTTTTTTTTTACATCTATCGGGAGACGTCAAAGTAGAACAAGTTAATGACATCAGAAAAGACGTCGGCCGACTGCTGTAAAAAAACCCCGTGAGTTGAATAATTACAAATAAATAATTGAAATCTATTGTTAAAATTGGAATAAAAGAAATTAGGGAGTTATTCGCCTATAAATGTTATGAATTATTTCAGACTTTTTTATATATAATTATTTATTGAATATTCATTTTTTCTTAAAGAATATTTTTGTAATTTTCTTTTTATAAGTTATGCTATTATATAAATGAAATTCAATTGTTTTGCGAATATTTTAAGCTGCAGTTAGATGCATTAGCTTAAAATATTACGGTTAGGACCAGAAACATTCTTTATATTGTTACGAACGAGCAAATAAATAAACCACGATTATAAAAGAAATAGCAGGGCGGAACTTTATTAGTAATAGATATCGCGTCCGTAATCTTTGAGGTCTCTGTCAAGACTGTTAATCAATCTACGATCGTTGTCAAGCGTCATTCAGTTCGTTGTCAGTTGTCTCATATGACACGAGCGGATCAATTCCAATGCCGCTTTCACATACCATTCCATAAATAACACAATATAAATGCCGATTCCGTTACAATATATTTCTATTTTCAGGTTTTATTTAATAAAGAAAAGGTCACATGTGTAGCTTCACACCGTACATGGCCACACCCCTAATTTCAATGAATATACGCTAAAGACAATACGCACCTTTTTTTGTGTGTCTGAGAGAGAAAATGGATGTAATGCGGAAAAAGTAGTAGACACACATAATAATGTAATGATGCGAATTTTCGTACAGTTATTACAGTATTGTCATATTATTTTACTGTATATTAATTACATTTTTAAAAAATAGTGTAGTACGGTTAGGAGGATGGGGAGTATATTCACGACACAAATGCGATCTTGGCACCGTTAAGTTTGAAGTATAAAATACAAATCTACATTAGCGACTTCAGCATTGGGAACATAGCTAAAGCGCCATCTGTGTGTAGTTACCACACTAAGTGATTCACACGCTATGTTGGTAGCTTTCGACAATTGTTACAGAATACGATTTCTTTCTCGAAAATCAGTATGCTTCATATCATTTTCGATCTAATTTTGTTTCCTCATATAAGAAGCTTTGTTTACATAAAAAAAATGTTTTTCGAGATTTTCATGTCAGGATACTTAGAATGGTCCAAAACGTCGAGAAAAGTGGTATAGAAAAAATGTCCGTGTGTATGTGTGTGTGTGTGTGTGTGTTTGTGTGCAGGGCATCAAAAATTCAATCACTTCTTAATCAGTAATCGTTCGAGCGATTGGACTAAAATTTGACATACAAGTAAAGCAGCCAAACCTCTTTAAATATTGCCATTTTTGACAAAATACATTCAGCCATTAAGATTATATGAAATTTTTATTTTTTTTTAAATATGATGCAACGGTGTTTGTATCAGTAATCAAACGAAAAGATCAATCAGTTATAACTCGGCTAAGAAGGCTACACGAACATGACACATATATATCTTATAACATGATCTCCACCAAATCAATGCGTATCCTCTAATATTCCATTATCGATTAATAACATCATAATAGAGTGCCAATATAAACGAAAATAACGCGACCGAGCCAAGCTTTCAAAGATACTTAAACTGTGCCTCACCAACACCGAAAGTTGCAAAAATGTTCTGGCTACTGTAAAGAAACTAAAACATATCAAGACATATGACCATTCTTGGATATAAGCAATTACGTAAAACTTGTTCTTTTACTGTTATTATAAATATGTATTTGCTACTAATAATGGTCCTGAGTGTTCACGCGACCTTAAATAAATTAAAAAAAATATATCTATCGAGACTAGTTTTCAGCTAGGTAGATCTACGAAGACTAATTTTTTTACCTAATGAAGACTAATGTCTAAGACGGTTATAAAAAGTGGCTTATTTGAAGAGAGTGTCTCATGCCCGGTATGAATTGATCGAGTCTTAGAACTGTAGGGTGTGACGTGCGCGACACACACTTGATTTTCCAATACATGCGTGCAACACGTAAACCGGATGCACGAAAAGTTTGTTGGATACCGAACAATTGTGTCCCGAAGATTCACTTGGTTTTCGATGTTTTTTTTTTGTCGTTGCCACCTCAACAATGTTGAAGGAAGAGACGAGAGTCGCGACGGGGGTGTAAAGTTTGAGGATCTCGGAAGTTACAACCCTCTAGTGCCGTGAGAGCTACACTACCACACGAGTAAATCTTCAAAAGAAGTTTCGGAGTACCCTGTCTTTTTCCTGGGTCGAATAAGACTCGTAAAGAAAGTTCGATTTGCCGGAAAACGATGCATTCAATCTATTCCGGGGGTAGACCATAGATAAGAGAACGCGTCAGACGTATAGTTGAGGTATTCATACACTTCGACGTATATGTTACCATTATTCACGTGAGTATATAACGCTGGAAATATTCGACTCGAATATGGCGGCACAGTAGCGTTTGTCATGTCACATTAGTACCAAATTGTTCTGATCTCATAATCACGTGAGCTCCGCAATGAAACAACACGAAACAGGGTTCAACATAGAATCCCGTCTGGGATCCTATACTCATGCATAAATCTATCAGGGTGTCCCAATTTCCGATCAGATCCTGATCGGTATGCTTCAATTGGGTGACTCTTCTTGGAATCCGAACGGACAACAGATCTTGTTTTAGTTTTGTACAGACCACCAGATTGTCATTTGTCGGTATTTGCTGAGGTTTTTCCAAATGTGTAATCCGTTTGGGAATCCGGATGGAACCCAAATCTTGTCCTGATTTTGAAAACCTGCTTTATTCACTTTGATAACCAGGTTTCGATTAATCGGCATTTGCTAGGATTTCTCTGAAAGTAGAGTAGAGTGTCATTCCGAATACTAATGGATTTCGTAATGTGTCCTATTTATGAACGGAAAACAATATTTCGTTGTGTCTTGCTTGGAATACACATGGAATTCCCAGAATTCCAGTCACCGACCAGTGTTTCAGTAATTGACAATTAGGCTTTAGTACTTTATTTTCCAGTTCAAGCCCATACTGTCGATTATTGGTATATTGGTCGATGATTGTGACATAGACTTTACTGCCTAGCACTTTATAAACCCCCGATTCCAGCTACAATACATCATTGATCCCGGACTTTATCCGTTACGGATCCAGCCCGGGATTCCATTTGGAATCTCGATCGAAATCCAATTTACAAGCGTTACATCCCATACTTGGAACGTGTTTCGGCGACTGTCTAGATTCCCACCGTAAGTGGACAATCCGGGTACGATCCAGTCGGATCGTTACTGACATGTCTGAACGGGTATGGGACTTTTCTACGGGAGCCGTTACCCAAAATATTTTTTTAGCCGTTCAGATTACCGAGTTTCACGATCCCAATTTTTATACATTTTGAATATCCTGCCAAATACGCTGTAAAATCTACAGCGAAATAAAAGGTATCCCATTGAACGAAAAAAGTAGTTTCCATTTTTTTTTGTGAAAATGGCTTGTTGGTGCCATAGAAAGTACAACATATTTTTCATTAAATAGTCCATGGAAAATCATAACTTTTTTGTTTCTGCATTTTTTTTTACCGGACTTTAACCTTCCACGATATACGAACTTGAAAAAGAAAACTCATTGCCGAAACGAGTGTATTAAAAAATCCGAAAAAATGCAAGAGAGTTTCTTTAAGCAGTTCTAATATCTAGGCAATTATCAAACAGATCCGAGATCGTCGAGAAAAAGTGGCGGAATTGGTGGAGGATGCCTCGTATGTCATGAGAAAGTAATAACTTTTGATAGAGACTATGGATCGCATCAAAATTTCTTGTGTATCTTTGATGAATAGAATTTTGTTTACAAAGCTCAAACATTTAGTCCTTCGAGCCGTATCATGCATTTTTCAAACAACGTTGTTTTGGGTGTCTTTATACTAATATGTTGCACGCTCGGCAACATCTTGACGTCCTAACTCCGTTTACGTGAACTCGGGTGTGTCTGGAGCGTTTAAATAAGCCATTTCCCATTTAAATCATAAACTGCTATAAATTATAGAATGCTGATTTTTATTTAACAAAAAAAAAGGTTATTCATAAACGCATACATCCACTATCGAATGGTAATACTTTTTACATTTATTTCTCTTTATTTGTATTGAGTGGCAATGCAATTTATCGAACACGACAAAGAACATGAATTGATATTATTTTTATGTTTTTGTGGCAACTTTTATCGGTTTAAATTCCTTTTATGAACAGAATAAAAGTAATGTTCTTTTCGCAACTTTTCTTATTGCCATTGACGTTTTCGAGGAGATAGGATTTTAATCACCTTTACTGTATCTCCGGACGAAATGTGGGCGGAAATTAATTTAAATCAGTGTGCCGTCTATCGTTCGAATGCTAGTGTCACGAATTTATCCGTCGTTCGTGGATGTCTGAAGCTCTCGTAGAATCCTTTTGTTACAATCTGTTCAACGAGCGGAACTAATGTAATTGTCTGGTTTGGTTGGTCCATGGTTTGTCTCTTAACACTGCTAGGATCTTACCGCAGTATCGGGAGACATAGAAACATTGAATATAGTAAAACCTCCGCCACTGTCGCGAGTCGGTTTCACCGATCTCCGACACTGTCGCATTTTACCTCCTCCCATTCAACCAATAGGGTAATAGCTTCAGGGCCACACAAAGAGTAAACCTCGGTTGGGGTAGTACATAACTCTTAGAATAATTGGTCTCTCGAGAAAATATTTCAATTCTTGCTGTCAAAGGAAAAAGGATTTTAGTATTGTAATATTATGGAGGTCACCAAAAAAATATATTTTTTTAGACTCTTCAACTCCTGCATCATTTCCGAAAGAAAATTATCCATATTTTGAAAATATCAATAATAAAATAATAATTAGAGAAAAGATTTCTAAAAGTTGATTTTCCTTTTTTTAAAGTCCGTAGTATAAAAAATATTGTGTTTCATCCATTTTCCTACAAGCATAGGTTTTGCTTTCCCATAAGGGAAAAGCTTTATGTCTGCATGTGCATGTGCGTGTGCGTGTGACTCATCTCATATTTGTATTGAATAGTCTTAATGCAATAAAAAATTTCTCTTGTCTCTCAAAACTAATGAGATGAGCCTTCTCGCGGGTAATTTACAAAGAAAAAAGAAATTTAAATTTACATTTATGAAGTAAAAATAACACGACGAATACATTTGCAATATAGAGAACAATACAAGTATAGTAAATATGCTTAGAATGAGAGGATATGATTCACATACTTATTGACAGTGAAATTCTGTAAGTATTACAGTGGTGGTACGTATTAATATTCATTTATCCTCTCCTTAATATATTGCATAAACAATAAATATTTTTATATCATTTTATAACAAAATAAAAACTTCACGACATGACGTGTCCGACGTTTAGGCAGCAATAGTGGCGGAGGTTTTGCTGTAGTAGTAGAAGAATCGATGATTCGACCAGAAACACGGGAAACAAACCGCGTAGTGGAATTTCTAGACAAATTTTCCGATATTCTCAGATCCAATCCATTTACCGTTTCTTTCACTTATCTCCGGTCGCAAAAAGAAAGTGGAGTCATGATGGGGTGAGAGGAAAAGATGCACATAGATATACAGTCCCTTCTTGCTAAGTGGGCGTATACCGGCCACCTTCACTAAAAGTCATACCTGAAGTAATAGCAAAATCTTCGAAAAACTTTGTATTTTTATATGAAGTTGTTGACATTGAAACTTGGGAACGAGCGAGACTAAATTGGTTTGGGTTGAGTTATTTGGGTTAAAGACACAACTTCCATACATATCGGGAAATGCTCGTGATGATGATATATGACAACTTTTTCCCGGGTAGCGTGTCAGTCTGTATTCGTAGGAATATCTTATCGATCAGAGTTGTAAATTATAATTAATTATTATCTCAACTACTTTTCAAGTGACCTAACTTCATTTGCAGTATTAATCATTATTGAAATCTACGGTTACTGTGCATTTTGGAACAAATAACATCGGAAATATATCTTCAACATGATATGTTCAAACAGGGGAGAAAGTGTGGACAGACTAAATAATATTAATTCGTTTTTTTTCCTTCGAAAAATTGGTACCCGCAGACTCGACTTGAAATAAAAGCGTTCGAGAGGAGTGATTGTAAATTTGACCTTTACAAAAACAAACACAAAACTGAATATTTCGGAATAGCGGAAGAGGCGAATGCATAAGCGATGTGGAAAGCTTTGACCATCGGTCCTGGGTGTACGGTTCGGTAAGCTACTGAACGGTGCCGTAGATACAATGGATGAAAATCCGTACTCGTACGTGTATATATGCACGAACAGGGTTTTTTTTTTTCACGGGACTGACCGTGGCTATAAAACCAGGATTTTTTAGGGATTCCTCGATAAAATCCGAGTTGCGCAGGTACATGACAATAAAACGTTGAAAATTCGTATGAAATGTTACCGATGAAAATATCTCGACGCTGCTAGCTGTCTGACACATTTTTTTTAAATTTCCACTGCTTCTTTTTTTAAATCTAGGTATTATCTAGATAACTGTTCTATTGATCCCTGTAAACTGGTTCCAGGAGCACGTTACACAAAGGGGATATATAAAAAAGGGTTTATTCGAGTTACTGGTATTTCGTTACACTCGCTTTATTGATTTCAATGGTAAAATTTAGAAACCACGATGTATTACGTTGGCTTTTCTTTTTATTAGTTTAAGCTTCTTAAAACGTTTTTTTTCTGCAGAAGATTACATTTAATAACTAAAGAGTATTTATAAAATATCTTCTATAGAATGGGAAAGAACCTTGCAAATTGCTTCCTCATTATTCCGTATCTGTGACAAAACCTTTTTTTACAAAGCTGCCTTTACGAGGAGGTATGTTGATAAATTTTTATTTGCTCGGGAATCTTCACTTCACTCGGGAGTTAAAAAATAAAAATTACAAAAATACAAATTTCTATAAAATCGTCACTCCTTTATGAATTTCGTCTAAATATTGTATTAAACATTATCAATGTTTAAACCTAAATCACACTCTATTTACGTTTTGTGTAACATTTTAGGTCAATTACTTCAACCGTTCTCGAATTATAGCATTTTCAAAAAAAGTAACGAAAATGCGAATTACTATATAATCTGAACTACTTTATCGATTTTGCCCAAATTTAGCATTAATCAATAAAGCGATGATGTGTGGTCGAATGTAAAAACAAGAAGTTCGGTGAGTGGCTACGATCGACCAGATCCAAGATGAATGGATTAGGGAGAATAAAAATCCCACGAATTAACGTTTCGGTCCTTGGTTTGGACCCTCTTCAGAATTATATATTATTCAGTAATATTCCTCAATTGTTGGTGCACGTGGTTTCGTCACACCGGGAAAGCCAACTTATTGGATATTAAGTCAATTTCCAACAGCCCAGTGTTGTTAATCGAGATGTATGAATGTAAGTAATAATCATCATGTCAAATTAATGGTGGTTTATTGACACATATCAATGCTGGTGATCGATGATTAATAATTTATATCCATAAATATTGGCGATCCCGTAGGACAACCGATGTAATATCACAACGGTTGTCCTACGGGATCGCCAATCCATTGTCCTACGGTTGTCCTACGGGATCTCCCTAATCCATTCATCTTGGATCTGGTCGATCGTAGCCACTCACCGAACTTCTTGTTTTAGCATTAATCATTGGAACACTGTATTTAAGTTTTATGTAAACTTCCAGATTAGTTACTTAAACCATGGTCGAGTTATAACAATTTTAAGAAAATTACAAAAATTTTAAAACTCCATAAAATTCAAACCGCTTTTACGATTTCCGCCAAATCCAATACCAAACAACATTGAATATATCTACACTTATGAAGAACTATTTAGCAAAATATCGCAAGTTTTATGAAAGTTAGAGCATTCACGCTCTTTTTTCTTTAATTCAAAAAGCTATAAAATCAAAATCTCTCCATCCATGTTGTCAAGAATTGCAACAATTAAAGACGGGCTGCTGATTCTCTTGTGTGCCAAATTTAAGTTGAATCGGTTGAGCTATTTTTGGCACACGCACACGCACACGCAGCTTCCTCTGTGAGAAAGCAAAAATATTTCGAGCAATATTTATACTTTACGTTACATTACGTGTGTCTCTTTGAGCTTCTTCTGAAAATAACCATTCGAATTAAAAATATTCTTCCATGAAACTTCTAATTCGTCACGTTTCTCTCTCGGATACTAACTAACGCTTTCAACGCATTATGTCAGTTTTGACATTTCACATAAACAAAAAACGATTATTGATCAGAGTACAAACAAATCGGCAATAATGGATACTGTTACTCATGAACTTTTTAAGAATAAGAGTCAATCTGAAATAACTGAATGATTACGTATGGCATAAGAAGTGTAATATTCGTATACGAACATTTATGTTTCAGGCGAATGTAGACTGCGAGTTGCTTAGTGAGCTGGTGGAGTTGGATAGTGTGGAGCCAGTACGAAGGATAAAAACAAAGAACTCCCGTTGAGTGAAGGGTGGCTTCGTTAGAGAGGAGGAGTGCCTCAAGGGTGGGTCTTCGAAATGAGCTATGAAGGGCGCCCTGGGCTGCCTGCTAGCCTTCATTTCGATCCTCCAACTACATCAACCGAACATATACATCACGGCTCTACCGCCTGTCGTCAAAATAGGTGAGCGAAAGATCGATGCACATAACCATACCATATAAATGATATGTCGTATTCAGGGAACCACGGGAGTATACGTTGAATGCATATCTGATGTAACTCGACCGTTGAAACTGATTGCCAAGTGACTTGACAGACAGCATTCAGCATGACCTTACACTATTTGTAAGCTTTAGTATGTACCAATACAGCATCTAGGTGCTTAACATTTGCTATCAGAAAGCGCGAAACTAATTTGGAATCGGGGTAGTGAGGAGCGGAAATACCATGCTGCCTATTAATTCACGAGATTATTGTGATTGCCACGTATTTCCATGCAATCGCGCCAACCCATGATGAAGAAGATTTGCGTCAATCAATGCTAGTGGTCCGGTGATTACCACGATGATTGACGTTGGTTTGTTAATTTCGCGATTAGCCTTCCTATGAAATACTGCAAAAATTGGCTGGATGCTTTTGTTTTGAAAATAATAAGTGGTTTATGTAACTTTACCTTTAACTTTTATGTCTTTAAATTTTTTTGATGATGTCTGAAATAATTAAACATCGATATTAATTCCCTCCTAGTAACATTAAATGTGTTTAACGTAAAGGTTAAACTGCAGAATATTTGTTACAACTATCATTAAAATAATACTTTTATTCCCGACCACGCTGTAAAGTCCACATTACATACCTGCGAGGCGGGTGGAAAGTGACCGATTATAACCCAGCGGGCAATAAAGTGAGGCAGCGGGCAATAATCGGTCACTTTCCACCCGCCTCGCAGGTATGCAATAAAAAACTTTATAACGTGGTCGGGAATAAAATAACGTATGCTACTCGGGAGGAACGTGTTTTTCACCTCGTGTGATTACAGCCCTCGCTCCGCTCGGGCTGCAAACCACACTCCGTGATAAACACGCACTTTCCTCCCTTGTGGCATAATGTACTATTGCTAAAGCCTTGGCAATATTTATCAACGTGTACGGTATGTGTGCATCCCGGTTCCGCGTAAGTGCCCAGCTTCCACCAGGAGTAGGAAACAATGCGTGCAGCTGCGCTACAGCACGATTCCCGTGCGTGTAGAACGCCGGACAATACGATAGGGACAAGAGGGATCACGAGTTCCGGGCATCCTACTTCATACATAGAGATCCTGAAATGGGGAACATCAATGTTAGTAATAGATTGTGGAAAGAATCGAATATTTGTCGGAGCGTTAAAGAGGATCTAAAAATAATCGATTTTTAAGGGTTGAGAAAGTTCTGAAAAGAAATGTGATGAATTTCTGGTTGGTGACGGATCCGGTATCCTTAAAACCTGCGAGACGTCTGAAGATGAATAGGTGTACAGAAAAGCAGAGGTCCAGCGTACGGTTTACTAATACATTTCATTATTACGTTCGGAGATCTGCCGAAATCGAAGACCAAGGAGCTCGCCTTTCACTTGGCTATCTACCGCTATCGATAGCGAGTCAAGCGAGGCCATGATTGGCTGCACGCTTCAGATTTGGGGTGACCCAAATAACCCACTCTGAAGCGCAAATGGGTATTCTTAATAACTTCGATCAGTATTAAATCGTTATAGAAAACATTTCGACCAGAACCCGATTAAATAACCATCGCCACGTCAAGGATCTTAAGATCGCACTTAAGACCGAACTTAAGATCCAACTTAAGACCGTAATTAAAATTTAATTTAAGACCGAACTTAAAATCAAACTGAAGATCGATCTTAACATCCAACTTGAGACCGAAATTGAAATTGAATTTGAGACCGAATTTCAGATCGAACTTAACATTGGACTTAAAATTAAACTCAACATCGAACTTAACATACAACTTAAGACCAGAATTAAAATTGGATTTAAGACAGAATTTCAGATCGAACTTAAGATTGGACTTAAAATCAAACTCAAGATCGAACTTAACATCGAACTTGCCATCGAATTTAACATCAAACTTAAAATCGGTGTTAAACATCTAACTCAACATTGGATTTAACATGGAACTCATTTTTCAACACGCAAGTGGCGCATCACCAGCGCTTTCTTTGATACAATTGCAATGATCAGCAAGCTCTGACTGTCGTAAGACATCAGGTGTCGAATCGATTAATTCTTTATACCTGCAGCTCTTTTTCAGCTCACGAGAACATGGTAAGACTAAAAAGTTTTCTTTTACATCCTAATTCATATATCTTTTGTGGAATATATTATTACGCGTAAGTGGAAAAGCATAATTCCTTATTTTTCGGTAACGGCTTTTAATTCAGATCAATGGTCGCGATTGCAATAAGTCTGCGGTGCGAGTGAGAACGGAAGGAGTGGGAACAAGAAAGAAAAGCAAAAAATGTTCTGAAATATCGGCAACTCACTCTCAGGTTAATCGTCCGTGTTATTTCTTAAATCTTTCTTAAAAATCAGTGGTCTTGATATTTTTCACCCACTACCATTCTTAGTTAGTAAATTGTCCTAAGAGAATTGGTGTCCATGCTACGTGCATGTGTTGCATTTGACTGAGTGTATGGATAATTTTCCAAGGTTCATAAAAAATCCAATTACAAATTCAGTTTACGCTGTTATATTATAAAAGCAACTCGCAACACTGACATTTTCAAAACTTTTGTTTCTGCGTGTTTTTTTGTTTGCGAAAAAAATAAAGCTGTACGAAATTGCAGTTAGTAACGCTCTGAAGGTGTCAGCTGAGACAAGGGAGTCTGGTGACGAACCAGAAAGTTACCTCGTTCTCGCAAGCTATAAAAAAACTTCTACTCGTTGCTTATCCTTGCGTCTTCGCACCCTTCTTCGACCCTTCATTTCTTTCCCTGACGTACCATGGATGTTTGCGGAGTTTTCGCAAACCCCTCGACTAACTCGATAAGGAAAAGACTGACAACAAAACACTGGCCCGCGACGATGTTTTCTACTAAGATTGCTTATCGCACACATCTTTTTGTTTTACGATCGATAAAAGAAAATAAAGTGTGGATGGGTGATAAAAAAAAATATAACAACAATAGTCACTAGGGATGGGCTCGGGTATTCGCGAGTACTCGGTGATCGATTCGGCATGCTGTTGATCGAGTTAAGCGCCTTTTGCTGAGTCTTGTTCGTCGTTAATATCGCTCGAGCCGCCCGATCCGGCTAAACACTGAAACTGCTGAAACCCGTCGAATCGCTTGTATAGATCAATGTGCTCTGACCGTAA